>JBBPPW010000021.1:0-45882 GCA_038092215.1 Leccinum broughii | reverse complement strand
AGTTAGATTGTCGCCCACACCTTCTCTCTGTTGGGAGAAATGGAGACCGTAGTCATTGCCAGACCACCTTGGATCCAATCCAAGTCAATTAATGCGGGAAGACGTGACTCATTTGCATGGAATAAAGATGGCAAGGAGAGCATTACAGGCGATGCGCGGGAGGTGAAATTGCAAGTGGAGCCAGGAAATGACTGCATAGATCGTAAGGAGGTGGGGGGGTATCCTTGACAGTTCCGAGTTATCATCTGGATGGAATGTATCCGGGAGCGCAAATGGATCTGGGTTATCTTCATCAGGTGTAGCATTAATGAACGGAGCCTCTTCATCAGGTTCCTCATCAGGACCTTCCTCCGGCCCTAAGTCTTCATCATCAACGCCATCAAAACGGTCCGGCTCCTCATCATACTGCATCTCAACATCGAGATCCACCTGTCCATCACCTATCATCCTATTCATCTCCTGTTCAAAAAGATGCTGGTCCGGATCGATAGGTAGCATATGTGCTTCACGAGGGGTAAGAGGTCTTGCACCTGCAGACAAAGTTTGATTGAACGGGGTATAATGTTCGACTGCAGCGAAAAGCGCTTGGGGGCTGTGGAAATTGGGTCCAAGGTTAGGTAGAGTGCTGCCAAATGTCATGATGTCCAGGTCTTCCTGCGTAAGGGATCCATGGTTGAGCATTTCCTGCTCGACTGCACAGTCTGATGTTGCAGGGGGATCGGGAAACTCAATTTGAGGGAGCAAAGGGGGGGAAGGAGGGTGTATCACGTTTGGTACAGAACGAGAAACGGGGCCTGTATCATGTTGAGCGGATGGCATGATTCGTTTTGACTGAGTTGCACGCTGGAGGTGAGTTTGAGCATGGATCGTATTTTGTCGCAAATCGCTCCGCCTATGAGCGTATGCGATACTCGGATCGATTAATTTGCCATTGCAGCGGTGCGTGTTGCATGAACAGCGTACAAGAGGAGGCATGGAGTGCTCAGAGGACGAGGTTGAAGTTGAAGATCAGACGCGGCAACACAACTTGAACTTGGTATGAAGTAGATACAAGACAAGGAAAGTATCTACAACGAGTCAACTAGAATAGTCTAAGACGTTTTTTGGAGGGGGAGGCCGTGGTGTTCATGACCCTTTGCCTTCCGGCATCGCTGGTAAAGCGCTTGAAAACCTAGTCAGACGACTCGGAGCAGAGACAAGAAAAAGAAAAATGTACCAAAGGAACGAGGACACCATCTGGTTCACTCTCTGACTCCGTGTCGCTTGTGGCTTGGACTGCAATAGAGCGCTTGCGCGGGAGGATGGGCGACAGAATCGTGATATTGACTTTCTGTACAGATGATTTTAGTCTCTATATATTATAAGTCTATAGTACGAGTACTCACTTTGACACTTTCCTTGAATTTGACAGACATGGTGTCAACCTCTGAAGGTACACGCATAGTGAAGATGTTGATATCTTCTTGAGTTTCCGTGCCAGCCTCAGGCTGGGTGGCTGTGGTGCTCTCCGAGTCGGTACCGGCATCGCTCATGGTGGAGGTTAGGGACTTAGCAGGAAAAAAAGAACGAGTAAGTACTAGTACTCACGAACAGATTCCAAGGTGCGATTACGAAGGAAATCGGCCTGGATTTATGACGGGATATAGAGATAGACGAGGGTGAGATTATCATCCACATTGGCATTGATTTGGGTCGGATTTGGCACATCTGACTAAGCAGACCTACGATTTTGAGGTGGTGGGATTGCCTCAAACTCTTGGTGTCGAAACGCTCGGATTAGGGTGTGATTTTGCATATTCATATTCTAAGGTACGCATAGACAACTAAGAAGCTGTGCTTCTCCTCGTCTTATTTTTCCGTTTCCACAGTGATTGTGAGTAGTAGGACTCCCACTTGAGTACTAACTTGAAGGGAGTCCCACTTGAGTACTAAGGGAGTCCCATTGAGAGTGGAGGGAGTTCCACATGGATGTTAAGGGAGTCCCACTTGTGTGCTATGGGAGTCCCATTTGGGTACCAAGGGTATTCCATTTTTATGCTGTACTGGCACTCCACTAGTAAACAATTCCTGCATAGCTGGGTGCAAGTATTCTGCTTCATATAATAAAATTTATTGAGATTAGAATTCCATTGGTGATATGATTGATTACAACATTTCTACTCACTTGATAATCTACATTGATCATTATATGTTCCATTGGTGATATGATTGATTACAACATTTCTACTCACTTGATAATCTACATTGATCATTATATGTTCCATTGTGTATTGTTTGATTTATGGCTGAAAATTTCATACTCCAATTTGTCTGACAGTTGAATTACAATGTTTATGGGCATATTGAAATATTTCCAAAGAAGTTTCCATTAATTTTGTTGGACTCCCACTTTTGAGGGACTCCCTCACATTTGGTCATGCTGACATAATGCATCCAAACATTCCAAAAATGGTTTTCAGACACTTTTAATTTGTGGAACT
The DNA here is from genome assembly GCA_038092215.1 of Leccinum broughii. Taxonomy (NCBI): domain Eukaryota; kingdom Fungi; phylum Basidiomycota; class Agaricomycetes; order Boletales; family Boletaceae; genus Leccinum; species Leccinum broughii. The sequence goes on along the minus strand of JBBPPW010000021.1, from coordinate 43,402 downwards.
TCCACGAGTTTGTAGGAGTCCCTCATGGGAGTCCCACAAATTTGGTAATGCTGACATAGTTCATCCCAATATTCCAAAAATGGTTTTCAGACAAAATCAATTTCGTGGGAATCCCATGATGGTTGTGGAACTCCCTTGAGGGACTCCCATTGTTTGGTTGCCGCTGACAGATGAAGGCAATATTCAAATCTCAAACTATGCACCTGATTGATGACCGCTTTAAAGGCTCTGAGACAATTTTTTTGGCTAGCAGTTTGTGTTACTGTTGGTGATTTTGCACTCTTTTCATCCTTTTTACTTCATTATAGACATTGTAGCACTCTGCACTACTTCTAACCATAACCATTGAATTCTCCATGGTTGATAACCTTATGAAACTTTTCTCCTTGATGTTCTAGATCCTTGTGGTTGCTCTGTACACCTCACCTTCAACCCCTTTCAGTAGAAATTTTGGCAAATGACTGGCTAGCCAATGTGCCAAATTGCTGTAAGTGACTGGTCAGCCAACATCGGCTGATGAAGTACAAATCTTGTTAAACCATGGATCGGCCAACACAACGGTTTCTCGGCATTTTGCCAGTCAGCAAATATGGTACATTTCTGTAAATTCAGTAGTCTATCAGTTGGCCTACAAGTACAAGTCGACAAATTACTGGCCATAACATTACCCCCATTGTAGCCTTGGAGTCACCGACCCAAGTTTCAATAGTCCTGTCCAGGATAGGAATGTTCATCATTGGTGTTAGCGTCCGCAGCACCATTGTGAGTATCTAGTTATACCCAGGGGATAGAGGATGAGTATATAGGGCGAGGGTGAGTGCGATGAGAGGAGCCTGAGGGAGATCCTCGAGATGGATGGAAGGATTCAGCACAAACTCGTCCGTAAGAGGCGGATTGGTAGGAGGAACGAGAGGAAGACAAGGACAAGGATGATGTGGACCGAGCAGGTTGTGGGATTCGACATCTAAGAGGGCACGCTCCTTGAGAATGTCCAGGTGCAACTCTGAGGCAGATAGGGCAGGTATAATGCGGACAGTCAACACGAATGTGACTAAGGCATCGACAGGTGAAACAAGACTTTCTGAATAACCTATGCCCAGGGTCCACAGGGAGGTCAAGTTCTTTGGCAAGCCTGGCTTCTGCCGAGTTCATAGCAGTGTCTTCCGCTTGCCAGGTCAGAGGGAGGGAGAATGCGGACGGGGTGGATATGATGGATGGGGGTGGGGATCAGTATGCGGCCCATCTGAGTCATCGACTCCTTCTCAACTTGTTACAAGTTCTTCTGAGTCATCTTGGCTCAGAAGTTTCTGGAACTCTGTGATTACCTCCTCACAGACAGACGAGTTCTTCTGAGCATAGTTCACAAGTCTAGAACACTAGTAATGCTTCAAAAGTTGAAGTTGTTCGAACTTCTCTGCACCGAGGCATGAATAGTGGGTCATGACCTCACTTGCTGAAAAAAGTCGCTCCCAGGAAACTTGCAGTTGCAGAGCTATGCTAGATTTGAAAGACCAGTCCAGTCATGCCAAAAAAGGCAAAAAATACTGGACCAGACCAGACTTTAAAACACTAGTCATGAGGATGCCAACAAGGTCAATCTTGACATCTACATCAAACGACGTGACGACAGTGTGTCATGGTGCCCACCTTTCCCTCTCCCTCTTGACCTCCCTATCCCACCCCACAGTGAATGTGTCGCAACTTGAACAGTGCCCGCTCTTCTTTCTCTCCTTCACCCATCCCACCAGCAACTCCATGTCCACAGGAGGATAATAGACTCGGACAAGCTATGCTTGTATGCAAATGAAAACACAAATGCACAGTGCTTTTGTGTATGTGTTTGCACACAGGTATGAGGTGGTGACCCTGTGGGTATTGCATGGTGGGTATGGATACCATGCAAGTCACAATCGTGACCAGCGCATACCCAGACCCTGGACCCATGCTCTTTTTTCGTAAGTAGTAATTCTACATCAGGGTTAGCTTGTTCCATTGAATTGTCCCTCACCTAGCTTGTATGTAGTGATTAGGTGTGCCAACGCTGTATAGCTGTCATAGGTCACCTTCATTAGAACAAGACTACTCTTTTGTCTCTCACACCTACCAGTCGCCGGTACACGCGACAACAACTTTGCCTTTACTACCTTGTTTCATCGACCCACCGTGTAGGCTTTAAATAAATTCCCTTGCTTGGATAGCAGTTGCCCGACCTTAACGGCTCAAGACCACAACTCAAATCTCAACTATGTTTCAAAGTAGCATTGCAGTGTTCGCTTTGGTGATCAGTAGTAGTGTTTAAAAGTCCGGTTCGGTTCGGTCTTTTACCTTTTTTGGGCAAGACCGAACCGTAACCGGTCTTGGGAAATTGCTGAAATCAAAAAAACCGAACCAAAACCGATAAAAACCGATTTTTTGGTCTTTATCGGTCTTTTGCCGGTCCGGTTACGGTTATTAACCGGTTTTTCTGTGCTCGAAAAATAGAACTCACCTTCAGCTTTCTACCACTATTTTCTTTATGTAAAACGGTTCACACGCGACGGAGATATGATCATTTTAAGATTAGATGCAATATGGCTTTTTAGACAGCTAGAAAGATCAATCAGAACGCACTCCGCAAGTGATCGGCGGGCTTGGCGGTGGCTGTACCGAATGTGGGGAAAGCCCCTATCTAATTTTAGAGCCAATAATAACGTAAATCGGCCCATATGCGGGTGCGCTATGACCAATATCGACCTTTAAATCCATATATTGTCATAAATATCATAGCTAACTCAAATAAAATCGTAAAAATATGCAAAAATCAGGAATAATCCTCGTATACACTACCAAATAGTGGTAAATAGGGGCTACCCCAAAAGACCGGTTATGACCGGTTTTTTCCGGTCTTTTGATTTTTGGAAAAATCAAAAGACCATAACCGAACCAATTGAACCTTAGGAAAGACCGGACCAATCAGGACCGGTCCTCATCGGTTCGGTTCAGTTAAAAACCGGTTTTTCATCAGTCTTAGGACCGGACCTTTAATCACTAATCAGTAGTCCACATTTGAGTAGGAGCAGTCACTGGCATTGCATTTGTGAAAGCGTAGAATCGTGAACTCTTCTCATAGATGTTAAATAAGATTTACAGCCTCGTCGAGCTAAATCATCAGCCATAGCCAGGCAGAACCCAGTCCCTCCACTAGCCCTCAACACTCCACCAGTGCCCCACCGGAATGTAATAGTTTTCCTTTACAGGTACCAAATTGTGTTGACAGTCTCTTTGTGAGTATCTCCATGACCCAATCTTGACATAGCCCATTGCCCATCATTGAGCACTCCCCTGCACCCTCGATTGAAATTTGGGAAATCTTCCCCATTCCACGACTAAAACTCATTGCCCCCGAGGATCACCCAGACTATGATCCAAACGACATAGCCACAGGAGAAAACTTCAATATTGAATTCATTGGATATTGGCCTTACTGGTTAGAACACGAGTTCTATCATAACACAATCGACGGATACTGCTGTACCCCTTTCAATCCTAGAATCCACTCGCATTACAAAGGAACCGTAACCTTCCGAGTACCACCTTTCTATAATGGACCCATTGCCCGAAGGAGGAGTTGTTACGATCACCTCAGGGACTCTCTATGTATCTCTTTCTTTTCCCCTTCACTCCCCTCTCTTTATCCCCTTTACTTGTATTCATTGTATCATAGGACTCTAGCGATTTCGCCTGCTTCACGATGTTCCGCAACCTCCCTATCACTGTTCCAATGTCTTCCTATCTTTGTTCCGACATTTTCCTACCTTCTGACTCATGATGATATCATTCATCAATCTTCGCTTACTGTGTAGTCTAGATCTCCGCAGCTTCTGACTCATTCCCTACTGCAGATGACTCCTCTCTTCCATACAATTCCACTGCTTTCCATCCCCTAGTATTTAAGGACCTGTCTCATCTTTTGTAAACCTCTAAGCTAGAGCTACTTGAAATCCAACTCAGTGTTCTTAGCAAAACCTTGTGTGCCTTCGTCTTTCGTCCCCTCAGTCCTTCTGCCCTTCTCGGGTGTGTCCTTAGCCTTAGTCCTCGAGTGACGAGACTCTTCGTGAGTTCCTCCTTGAAAGTATACTTAGTCTTTTGGCTTCGCCAAGCATTACGCTTGCTCGGTCTACCCTTCGTCTCTAACCCTCACCTTCAAGTCTACAACCAACCCTACCCGGGCCAGCTGTAACAAAAGCTCTAGCTTTTCTCCTATGGTCACCATCGTTGTGATCCATCACCACCATTTCTTCAAGAATCCCCTACCAGAGACCGGAGCGGAACATCCCCTCCATCCCTAGAAACTCCTTAGCCACTTTGTCCCATCAGCACTCACTATCCACCTCCTCTTGGAGGGAAGAACCCACTACTTCAGAAAACTTCCCAGACTCCCCAGATGTCCTTCCTCAACACTCAAGCGATGAGGACGAGACTGACTCAGAACTCCCCCTTCTATCTTACAAAGAACAGGAAGAAATCCTTTCCCTTGACACAGAACTCACCCACCAGCTCTCCTCTAGTCTAGTCCTTCCCCAAGTACCTACTCCCCCTTCAACCCCCTCCCCTCAAACTCCTAGCGGAAACATCTTCGCTCACCCACCTCCGAACCCCATTCCTCGACCAATTCCCCATACTATGTCTAAACCCACCGAGTTCCGGATGTCCCCCCCGGATCCCTACGATGGCAATCATCGCAAGGCCCTACCCTGGCTACGTTCGGTACAGAGATACCTTGTCATCAACGGAGAAGTTTATAAACTTGACGAGCAAAAGATCTATTACACCCTTTCCTATATGAAAGAGGGAACTGCCGCCACTTGGGCTGACACCTTCACTGCGAAACACCTCGATGGAGGAGGTACCACCCTCAGAACCTGGGGAGAATTCATCAAAGAATTCAAGGTGACCTTCGAACATTCCAATTCTGCAGCCAATGCTCTTGCTTGGCTTACCACCTGGCAGAGGATGATCGAAAAATCCCCTGGAAAATACTCTATGTCCCTCGCCTCATACATCGCCCAATTTCAGAGCAACATTGCTATCTCTAAAGTAACCAAAGAATCGACCCTCTGCCACTACCCCCCCCCCAGGTATTCCCCCTTCCTTATCCGGGAAGATCTACCTCATGGAGGAAGTCCCCACTACCATCGCCAAATGGTATTCTCATGCCCAAAGGATCGACGACCAACAACATCATGCTTTCCTCACCTCCCAACAACACAAAGGGCGATCCTTCGCCAACCCCTTCACCTCTACCTCGACCAACAACACTAGGGAACCAGACCCCAATGCCATGGATGTCGATGCTGTATGCACGAATATTCCAAAGCTTACCCCCTCGGATAGGGAACGATGCTTTCAAGAAGGACTTTGTCTTCGTTGCAGGAAATCTGGACACAATGCCACTTCCTGCTCCACATTCTCGACCAATGCTCCCTTCTTCAAGAAGACAACTAGGAAAGTCGCTAAAGCTGAAGAAGATCTACCTGACCTGGAGGATGACGAGGATGACGATGAAGACGATGACGATGAAGCAAAGGTTGTAGGAAGAGTTAACTTTTTGAAAAGGAGACCTCATTCGACGCAAGGTTCTCCTATCGCTACTTGTGCACCTGTATTAGTATCTTCTTCCTCAAAAGCAATGAAGATTCCCGTTTCTCTAGTAACACTCTTGCACTCCTTAAAAGTTGTCAAAACTTCCACTCTCATTGACAGTGGTGCAGAAATCTCTTGCATCGACTGGGCTTTCGTCCGAAGAAACAACATCCCTCGAGACCGCCTCCCCACTCCTATCCGAGTCCGAAATGTCGACCAATCCACTAACCAGAAAGGCGACATCCTCTTTTCCACCACCCTTTTCCTAGACATCGGGAAGATCACTCAGAAGGTCGTCTTCCATATCATGGATTGCGGAAATGAAAACATAATCCTAGGACTCCCTTGGCTCCAAGGAGCAAACCCCACCATCGATTGGGAAAGACAAACTCTTACCATCCCAGAATCTATAGACCAATCTGTGGATCTGTATCACCTACATGTTGCCGATCTCAAACGACACAATTCCCATTTCTGCAGACCCAACTACCCCCCTTCGAAAACCAAACCTCCTCGTCATACCGAAGTATACCCCACTCGTGATAGGAAACTATATAGGTTTCTCGGTTTCGAAACCGAATCCCAGTTCCTCAAACATGCTACAGTCAATAAGGTCCTTTGTTGAGTAATGCGCTGTGGTTTCCGTTTCATCCCCAAAGGCTCCCCTCTTGTTGCTCGTCTCACCACCGCCACCAATCTCACTGTAGAAGCGGAGAAATCCAAACCCAAAACTATCCTTCCCCCAGCATATGTGGCTTACTCCTCAGTGTTCTCCGAAGAAGCCTCATCTCGCCTTCCCCCTTCTTGCCCTTATGATCATGCCATACAGCTTGACGATACCTTTGTACCCAAGATCAGGAAAGTTTACCCTCTCTCCCCAGACGAGCAGAAAGCCACTGAAGCTTTCCTTGATGAGAACCTTTGTAGCGGGAAGATCAGACCATCCAAATCTCCCCAAGCATCCTCCTTCTTTGTAAAGAAAAAGGATGGTAAACTATGCCCTTGCCAGGACTATCGTTATTTTAACTTTCATACCACCCGCGACACATATCCCCTCCCCCTTGTCTCTGACCTTATCGACAAACTCAAAGGAGCTAAAGTCTTCACCAAGTTTGACGTCCACTGGGGATATAACAATGTCCGTATCAAGGAAGAAGATCAATGGAAAGGAGCTTTCATCACGCATAAAGGCCTCTTCGAACCTGTGCGTGCTGCAGTTAGTTCTCTGTCTAGTATTCTGGGAGCTATTGGCTGTGATAGGATTTTGCATGTCCTTAAAGATGAAGACTTGTGTCCCACTGAGGATCTATCAGCCTCTTTGTCACTACCATCAGAGGGTCACCGCCAGTTATCATGGATATACACAGTTGGTGAATTGACACAGTCTAGCAATGCGGAGACACAGGATTGTGGATATACATTATAAATCTTAATTAAATCGATGTGATGGTCTCTGCAACACTACACATCAAATGGTGTAGGGCATGTGTGCGCTACATGTGGTGGTCAGCAGAAGCCTCTCTCCGAAGAGATGGCAAGGATGCTCAAGTACTTCGAGTGGCATGCGAACTGGTGGACGACACATGCAAATCAAGTGATATTGAAGGATAACTCAAAGGATTTCGAGCCTATGCGCATTGCCAAGCACAGGTCAAAAAATGTCTTGGCTCTCATTTTCATGGTCTATGGATGGAGTTTGGGTCACTGGCCTGTGAGATGGAGACAAATGTATTATCTTCAATATTAACTACCACCGGCATGTAGTAATTGATTGACAGAATATATACCAAAAAACACAGGCCAATGATAGTCTGACCCATGACGTCTTCCAATTGTCGATCAGGACCATAAAGATCAACACGATCAGTGTATACCATAGCTCAACTTCCATTCAAATTCCTAATCACATGGAACAAGTCAGCCTGAGAGTGACCTGTGCCCAAGTTGATAATGGCTACCTATGAGTTGTAATTATAGATCACATAAACTAAATTCTTTTGTGGCTGGGAAAATCCTGCATGATAATCACTGGCACTTGGGGTGACTAGCAGAGTTTAATGTTCTAGGTGCAAATGAATCTCACAACTTAGTTTAATTCCCATGACTTGCCCTACCTAGATTCCAGTGGCAAAAAGAATTGCTTGTGGAGTAGTTCAAATGGTCCACCAGCATATCTCCAGCATCCTCAATATTTGTATCTTGGCTTGTAATACTCAAATCAGTTGCAAGAAACAGAGAAGATGTAGTTGGGAATTCTTACTCCATCAATGTATTACTGGTTGGATTATTCCAGCCACCTAGTAAATAGTGTAAATCATTTTCACTTGGTCAAAATCTATCCTTTTAACAATCAAACAATATGATACATACCTGAAGTTTGGGTAATGATTTCTATTCGGGCTCAGTAGTCCAGGCAGGACCATAGTTGATGCTGCCTTACCCAGCACCAAGATCCAAGCCAACTTCATCTCTGCTTCTTGAATTTACCAGCTTCACCAATGTCCAGGTTGAGTATAGCCTAGAGCTGGTTCTCTGATATCACCTCTGCCATGGACCTCCAGGACAACAACTCAGGCTATGAAAATTTGTCATCCACCACAGACTCAATGTCAGCAGTCACTCTGAGTCCTCTACTCCCCCTCACTGGCACCAGGAGTGTTCTAATCAATTCAAGGCCTCCCATCTCAATTCACCATCCAGGCACACCACTCCTTTTCACCAGCTGATGGAGGTGAAATTCTGCTTTGCTCATCTTCAATATCATTACTGTTTATGGTACCAGATGTTGCAAAAAGCTCTGGATGCGAGCCATCAAAGACAGTGTATACCTTTGAAAGATATATCAAGAGGTGAGTGATTGCTAAGTCATGCAGTTGGGTGATAGATATATGGGAGCACAATATGCAGGCACAAAAGCATAACATTGAAACAAGGCCAGTGAGGTGGCAGCAGCATTGCTCTTGTGCTTCAAGTTCCATTGCAAGGGAGAGAAAGAGAAATCTGGAAGATCCCATGGCACAGTATTGGTCACATTGGTGTTGATGTGACACGAAACTGAAATTTTGGTTTCAATTTCTCACTGTCCATGTTTGCTCTAAGTTACTGGTCTATCTCATGAAGAACACAAACAACTGTGTTATTAGAGAACCATGGTACTTCCACTCGTCGTGTCATTGACTATTTGGTATTGCTGAATAGTTTAGAAGCAGCACTTTTTCAGATATCCCCCCTGTCTACATAGGACATTTGCAACTGCTTTTCACATTGGCATCAAACCCTTGCCTCATTTGACTATTGATATGCACTCTTTCACTTGCTCTGCCATACTGAACATAATCTCTCACATAATAAACCCACTGGTGAAATGCAGCCTGATCAACAACTGATGTTTTCCCCTATGTGGTAGTATATTCCTTTATTTACCCCTGATTTTTGTCAGACTTGTTCCACTCTTCCAAAAGAATTCAACAGATCCAACACTCAAAGTTTCAAAACCTCTGAGGTTATGTTATCTGCTTTAGATATGAATGATGCTTGTCCCTGGCAACTTGAACATTAATGGCGGTGCCGGTGAGTGCCTTCCTCTTGACCTCGCCCCCCCTTGCTCACCTGTCACTGCAGCTGACACTCCAATGACACTCTGACTTCCTGACTACTAGAGGGACATCACCAGGGTTTGGATGTATTAATACAACCTCTCCTGGTTTGCTCCCCCCATTTGATCCATGGTGCATGCACCTCAGAGCTGGAGCTCATCCACATTATTGTCCCCCCAGCATACAGAAGCAATGTTTCCCGTTGACTGGACACAGCTTCTCTACGAGCTTCAAGTAACTTTATATCACAATAGTCCCATTATCTGAGCTACATGAGGAATGAACAGAAGAGCCAGCAAAAAGATGAGTCATTTGTTAAACCTGGTTCAAAATCAAGCAAGAAGTGTGCCCTCCGTGAACCCTCTAAAAACCTAGCCACATGGACCAACCTGGCTCAGGCAAAGTCATGCAACTTGAAGAAAAAGTTGAAACAACGTAAATTAAAATAGGTCAGGGCTATATTCTATTCATAACACAGGTTAAACTGATGGCATGTCAGCTGGAGTGGGGACCTTGGCTTGGATAATTTGCATAGTTGTATACCATTTTGGAGGAATGAAAGTATGCTTCATTCAATCCTGCTCAATATTCAAGGTTCATTAAGTCAATAACAATAGGCCAGATAGTTTCCCAGATTAGACTCATATTCTGTCTATTGAACACTAATTATTTTGCTATATATGGCCAGGGTTTTAATGTTGTTACTCAACTAGGGGATCCAAGCAATATTCATCCTGTAGTAGAGATGCATTTACTAGAAGATCAAACAAAACTGGTGGTGCAAGAATCAGAAGTATGACTCCCATTTCATCCACTGTCAATGTGTATGTTAATACTTAGCAATCAATCAATGGACAAAGCCACCTCGATTCTGCTGTATTCAAAGTTTCTCTTTCATCTGTCACACCAACAATCCCTACTACAATGAATACCATCAAGTTGAATCCAAGGCCCACTATTTTGTTGATTTTTGGCGGTCTTAATTACTAAGCACACCACTCTCATATTCTCCTTCTGATACACCACAAGGGAAGCTATGAGCTTCCATCCCAAGTGGGATTAGCAATTTGAAGCACAGTAAACAAAAGAGTAGCTTACCCAACCACAGATGGTGGCTGCTGTTGCAATAGTCATCCTAGAGACAGGTGTTCCTAACTCATCTACAAAATTGAAACAGCCACAGTGGCTGGTTCTGTAAGCAGCTGCTTTAAATACTTGGGCAAATGCTTGATGGCCAAATGGTTTCTCAAAAGTTAGACCTTAGTAAGCTAGCTGAAATTTTATATAGAACAAATGATACACATACTTCTACACTGGCAGGATTCTGCCCTTAGTTTTAGGCCATCTGATGGAAGATTCCATAGCCATACTCCTCTGAGTGGGTAAGTCCACATCTCCAGCTCATTCAGGTCAATCACTCTATCAGTAGAGAGAAGCCTGAATTCTTCACCCTTGGCTTGAAGGGGATTTTTGACAAGATGGACAGCCTTGGACCAAACATATTTAGTGAACCTAGTAGTCACCTCCTTAAGCTCTCTAATCAAATGTGACTTGAAGGCCGAATCAGATAAATAAGTCTGAGCTATCTGATTCCTTGAACCAGGTAGGATCACTTGAACTTGGATCAAATAATACACTTTGAGTAGTAAAAATCTTTGGCCTCATACTTCACCAACAAACTTAAAACTATGATGGATCTCAATCTCAGACTCAACTGCCGTGACCACCATCATGGTGACTTTGACAATTTACCCGAGTCAGTGCTGCAAACTGAATTAGGTGGCTGGCACAATCTGAATGTCTTCATCAATTGCTACAAATCTGAAATAAATTCCTAACATAGTGCAAATAATTGGGAATGTGGGGGCATATGTGGCCCTCAGGGGCACCATTATGATATTTTAAAAGACCAGTCTGGACCAGTTTCATAGCAGTTTTTTTAATTTCAGAAATCAAAAAGACCAGACTAGGACCACAAAAAACTAGTCAGGACTGGTCCAATATTTCTGGTCTTTTTCCGGTCCTGGTCTGGTCCAGTTGCGGTTTTTTTTCAGTCATAGGACTGGACCTTTGAATACTAAGAATAAGAGGCCAGCCAGAGAAGGCAGAGGACAATGCAGCTTGCATGAATTGATTGTGATATTAGTAATAGTGGCTTGGGAACTGTTAGCCAGTCTGTGAATAACTGATACATTATGAGTGATGAGGACCTTTGCTTTGACTGCAAGTTGAAGCTTTGCAGCAGCTAGACACGTGCTTGTAGCATATATACCTGAGTTGTAATTTGTATATAGAATGGCCAGGACAACTTGCACTACCTACTAGTGGCAGGAAAGGTTTCCCTGATGGAACTTGAAGCTCAAAGCGCATGCTGAATTGCAAAAGCCATCTTAGACTGACATGCAAATATACCAACAATGAGAGAGTGTGAAATTGAAGTCAAAAGACCTAGAAATAAAATGGTGCTAAACTTGAAGTGAACAGTGTTATAAATATGTGCAAACTTGAAGAGCAATGTTTAGGCTTGTCTAATCTGCTCATCCATCATGGTCTGGCAGTGACTTCTCTCTGAAGAATATTAATAATTATAAAATATAATAATATTGGTAATAATAAGTTGTGGGCTGGCATTGAAGAGGGTGGTGAGGGCAGGTAGTAAGACATCAGGCTGAAGAAGAAGATGAGAACAATATAAGAAAATTGAAGTCGAAGAGGCTTACTACTGGAATGGATGGGGAGGAAAGAAGCAACAGAGGCAATCACTCATTATATATTCCTGTTTATAACATCATGACAGCTGTATGCCAGCCTCTGGCACATTCCACCATCTGCCTGCTAGCATTTGGCATACTCTGTGGAGTACACCAGTGTCCATCGGTGTGTATGGCACACTCTGCCATCTGCCTTGTCAAGTCCATTGGGGTGTGCTGTCCAGTCTGCAGTGTGTCTGGTGAACGGCGGTGTACATGATGAATGACACACAAATCACATTGCATAATGAAGAGATAAAAAACATACTAGTACTATACCACCTATCTAGTTGTATTTGGATGCCTATACCCGTCTTTGTGCTGGAATCAGCACCCTTGGCAGGATGTGCATCTGCAAAATTAATATAACGACCCTGATCAGAATACCCTGTGGCAATTGCTTTGTCTCTTGCTTGACACAGCGCATTGAACCATCTTGCCTTGTGGCTGTAGAATGTAGAGAACTTTCAAGGAAGTTGGAAGAAGCACTTAAAGTGGGCTTCCATCGTTAATTTGCTTGACGACTTGAGATTGAATGCCTTGTGGGTTGATGGCATAAAAACTTGATGGAAATTTTGCTTCCATTGCATCTACGCCGGGTATAAGACGGGTCATCAATAGCCTTGTCGGCCTAGGATCAGTATCAGCAATGCTATCATTGTCATCATAGAAATCTAATATGCAAGATCAGTACATACTATTTGATCTCGATAACAATTAGCAAATACATACCTTCAAATTCCGAGCCAGCATGTATCTTTTGAGAAGGTGGCAGCAAAGTTAGGTTTGGTAACCACATGTGATGTTTGCATGGTGAAGGCAGTGGGGAACCTTCATCAGAGAATACCAGCAGTTCATCCAGCTCATGTGCCTGCCTGAGGGACTTACTTCTCTAGTTGATTGATAGCTCCACCCTTACCTGCTCCAGTTCTCTTTGGGCAATATGGGTCTGTAGATTCAGGAAGAGTAACTAGAGCTTCTCATGTACACCATCCTCAGGGCCAGCACCTCCAATTTTCATTTCCAGGTTTTCGGAAGCAACATTAAGATCGTCGAAGCCTGGGAAAATGGCCACAGTCAGAATGGACCCACCAAAAATGTCTTCAAACGACTACACGACATTTTACAGGGTGCTAACTGCCAACTTGTCCTCAGACACTGTCCTAGCAAGGACAATCTTGCTGTTTGCCTCTCTCAAAGGTCCTATCCCCCTGCAGATCTTCTCCTTCCAAACCAGGAGCCTCCCCCTGAGCTCAAACCATTCCTATGCAACTGCGCCAACCCCTCCTGTGCCCGCGGTTGTGTGGACTGGCTCCAACTCACTCACCATTCCTACGCAACTGCACCAACCCCTCCCATGCCCGCGGTTGTGCGGACTGGCTCCAACTCACTTGCACCTGATTCAGAGTGCACCCCTCAGCTCTTGGTTGCACCAGCCATCTCTCACGCTCGTTCAGCCCCTTCCAACTCAGTTTCCTCTCTCCACCCATCCCCTTTGCACCCAAAATGCATGGCCTCCTTCTCTGGAGACCCGTCAAAACCAGATCTCCCAGGGACTCCGGCTCCCTCCTCTCCTCGGTCAACATCTCTCGAGTCTAAGGAAACCTACGGTACTGGGCTGTTAGCCTTTCACACCTTCTGTGATGAAAGGAACATCCCAGAACCATGCCGGGCACCTGCAAGCTCATCCCGAATCCCCACCTTTATCTCTGCATTGGCTGACTCCTACTTGGCGAGCGCAATTTCAAAATACATTGCTGGGATCTGTGCATGGCACACTCTACACGGCCTCGAGCTTTCCCTCAATGAGACCGAGACAGATGCACTGCTCAAAGCAGCTTGTGCTCTCGCTCCACCCAGCTCCAAAAGACTGCCACATGAACCATACACGATCAGCAACATATCCACTATAAGGGACAAGCTCAACCTCTGTCTTCCTTTTCATGCAGCAGCCTTTGCTTGCCTCACCACGGTATTCTTTGCCACTGCATGGACCAGTGAGTTGACAAGTGTCAACCTCAAAGCCTTCGACCCTGCTGCTCATGTCAAGCCATCGGACGTGCGCAACGAGCGTGACAGCCAAGGCAACGAAGTGACCACCTTCTTTATACCAAAAACCAAAGCCGCCCCATGAGGGGAGGACATCTACTGGGCAAAGCAGGTTGGCCTGTCAGACCTGCAGGTGGCATTTGACAATCACATAACCATCAATGCCCCGGTCCCCTCTTGGTTTACTGCAACGGCAAAGAACACAAAGCACTCACCAAGTCGAAATTCCTCCAAGTGCTCTCGACTGCCCTCACAGCTACAAATCTGCAGCCTCTTAATGGGCACGGCATCTGCATCAGATCCACTCTTGAGTATTCCTAGAAGAATTGACACATTATGCAGGGATTAATACTTGCCTGCCCAGATGGTCTGTCCAACACCGGCCCTCTTTTACACCTGAGACAAATTTATCCCTGCAGTATAGAATGGCTGAAGGAAAACAACATGCAGAAGAGCTGTCCATAAAATATTGGCTAACTAAGAGTTGGATAATGTTGACATTCAGGCTGGGTTGGCATGGAAAAGATATTGATATCCCAACCTCCATCATGTCAGCGACAGGCTATATGAAGTCCAGAGTAAGTTGTGTCCTTGCAGAATTATCCCATTTAGTATATCAACAAGTCAAGTCCTACCAGATGGAAACATTGGTTCCCCAAACCGTTTTCAGCTATCTCCACAAAATAGCCATAATGCACCTTGTATGCAGCTGATACAATCTCAAGTTGAGTAAGGTCATTGTCGTCTTTATTTACTATTAGGCTGATCTTATTGCACTTATCTCAAATGAACTTGGCACTGAGCTTAATAAAAGCATCCAGCTTTCCATGAGAAGTGTCCAAATGACTCCATCTTTGCCCACTGTCACAGGGAGTTGCTGTATGCTCAATGGCAGGATACATTCATCCAGAGATGTGGGCTGCAAATACAGCAGTAGTGGAGAAGCTCATAAAGACACTATATAATCCTCCTTCTGTTTGGCCCACCAGTTATACTGGTGTAGAAGTCAATGTGAATCAGATTACAGATGCATATACAGATGCAGAAGTTTCCGATGTTTTCTATGATCATTTTCTTAATCTGGGTTCTGAGCACGATGCCATACCAAAGCTTGATGATTTGCATACTTCTTTGCAATATCATGCAGGTACTTCTATTTTTCTCACAGGTAGAACTTTTGAACTTTCATCCACTCTGTTCCAGCATGGACAAGTGGAGAAATAATTGTTCTTATCCACTACTCTAAAGATGCCATAAACCATAGATCCCAGATAGCTAGACCATTCTTGCCAACTCAATTGGGTTGGTGGAGCAAATTCGGTTCCAGATGACACTTTGAAATAGCCTAGATATTCTTAGTCATATTTGAAGTACAGATTTGGCTAAGGGGAAGTTTTTGAAATACAATTATGGCACATCATTGAGTTGTATTTGAAATATAACCCTATAAATGTTCCTGAATGATGCCTAATCAAGTGTAATTTCTGATATGAATTCTATACATAATTATATGTCAAGATTGAATAGCAATTTTCAGTGACTCAGAGTAAATATATCTCAAACTCGCAGGTTATCCAAATGGGCTAGGTTTACGTTACACCCCTCCAAAGGTTCACATTACATCTCTGGATCTGGCCAATTATCCTTGATGACTCACACTCCTTTACTCACCCAAAGAGGAAAAGTGACATATCAAGAAGTAGATGCAACCCAATTGTATTCTTCGGAGGTGGAGGAAGAAACACGAAAAAGAAAAAATTACAAGCTATTTACCATACTACCAGCTCTCAATCATGCAATAATCATTTGAGTTTGGAGGAATATCAACTAAATGATGATAACAATAAGAAAGGCAGAAATATAAAGGTAACAATAATTTTGTTTTGCCTGCAAATAATTATTAACAACTTAATAGATGCAGAATGATTTTCTATCTGACATGGTTCAGTGTCTATCAAGATTTCATTGAACTATTTTTTATTTCTTTATAAGCCAAATTAAGCCTCTCTTTCTGGAGAGCACACTGTTTCCAGATCGTGACTTCAGTTGTGTTACATCCAGGATCATCAGAACCTTTCATTCCAACATGGACGCCAACTCCATATAAGCAATTGGTGCCAACTCTTCCCGCATCTGGGCCTCTCTTTCTAAAACCATTTAAGAAGGCTGCACTCATCAAAGAAAGTATAGCTGAGGCTTACTTCATCCTCATCCTGTTGACACAGAGAAATTGAGGCACATGTGGACCAGAAGGGAAGCTGGGAACAAGTTTGTTGCCTCGCATAGTATTGGGTCCAGACAGGGACCAAACAAAAACAATGAGTTTTCTTTTTGGGAATAATTTTTCACACCTTTGGAGATCGATTCTTCACATTCTCCAAAATAAGAAATTTGACCCTCAAAATTCTGGCATAACACAAAACAAATCACTAAAAATCCTGAAAAATGCGCAAACAACGTTCATGATTCTGACACAGAAAACTGTGTTCCTATAGTCAGAAAGCAATGAAAAAATGGGGCTTTGAACCCGCTACTCACCGATCAACAATCTTGATTATGCCCAGAGGCTGACCAAAGAAGAAGTCACAAAATATGGCAAGATTGTGAAATCAACAGTGGACTTTACCTTTAATATTTGAGCACATTCTGATATTGATGAATCTTACACAGATCACGAAGTCGAGGAACTTTCCTATTGGTGGATATAAATTATATTTATAATAATGATACTATAGGAATGAAAATAGGGAGATTAAAAGTCATTGTCAAACTTCCACATCAGATTCAGAGACATTCTGCTCCTATTCAATGCCCATCAACCAATTCAGCATATGTGGAATGGGTAAATCTTAGCAAGACACCAGATAATTATCATAACATGTATTCAGTAAAGAAACCTTCTTCTTTGCCATCGTCAAATGATATATCTGGAGATATTGTTTCTTTGGAGACAATCAGACAAAGTTGTCAACTGATTCCTGTAGTACAGCCAACAGAAAAATAGCCTTCTAGTTGGACAACAGACAATATCTTAGACAAAGGAAACCAGTTCTTGCTGATATAGTTCCTTTAATGATGTCACAGGGCAAGCAGCCTTGCTGACTATGGAGCCACCCAAGAATGCAGCATTGTTGTCTCTGATAGTAGTGATGAAAAGCAGAGGACCAGGTGATCAAGAGAAGACCATATGTAAAGAGTCTATATTGACAATGAAGCCGGCATGCTTTGTAAGGTATAGGGTAAACTCAACAACTCTAGCCTTCTTCCCCTTTATGACAGGATGGAACACCACAGACCCAACATCAGCCAAATTAGATGAGGGTATTGTCAGCCAGCTTGATTGGCACGTGTTTTGGGGTATAATTATGCAACCAGTATTGATAAGGGGTCATCATAATGAGCATGAGGCACCTGAGTCTGAAATGTACAATGTCTGATTTGCACAGCACAACATTTGAAGAGTACCTGGTGATAGAGTACTATGTTTGTTGTCACAAACCATTTGAGATTCATGAGTTCCTACATACTCATGATAGCAACCTCAACTGGATGAAGTTGGAAGAATGTGATAATGTAACAATCTTCATGATTCAGACCCCTGTGAAATGTTACTTTTGGTGATTTTGCACTCTTTTCATCCTTTTTACTTCATTGTAGACTTTGTAGTGCTCTGTGCTACTTCTAACCATCACCATTGGATTCCCCATGGTGATAACCTTATCAGATAATCAAACTTTCTCCTCAAGGTTCTAGACCCTTGTGGTTGTCCTACACACCTCTATCTTCTTTTCTTTGAGTTGTGATTAATTTTTTCCCACAGTTGTGGCTGAGTGTAGCTGATTATGGCTGCCAGTTGTTTGCCAGTATTTACAGCCACCAGACATAACCCTTGGAGTCCTCTGTTCTGTTTCCCTTGGTTACTCACCTCATTGTTGTTTGCTCAATATCATTGTTGGTTACTCACAGTGGACTCCAGTATGACCTACAAGTCCCTTTTAGTGGTTATCCCACCCCCACAAAGCTTTCTGCACTTATCACAAAATGCATTGCCTGTGACCCAGCTGCTGATTCTCAGTGCATTGCTCTTAATGAAGCCACCACCCCTCTCAAACATAGTTTGGATGCAGAACTCATAGATACTCCTCTGAAGCATACCACTACTGGACATTTTCATGATCACATTCACAGTGCTTCTGCGCTCAGAACTGTTCTGTGCAGAAATGAAACACTATGAGTAAGTGTCATTAATTAATCAATTTACTTCGATAAAGCTTAATGTAATCCTGGTAGCCTCAGAGGTCCATTCTGTGGTACTTCCTGGTTGAGCACTTTGCTTTGTCACACAGAACCTCAATTTAGACTCCCTTCAAGCATTATCTCGAGTTTGCTCACATCTAAACAAGGTTGCCAGCTTACTATAGTTATGATTAGTAGGCTTCACTGGTGTTGACATGGATGGTCTGCTGGTGTTGGAACTGAAACACTTGGCAGCACTTCTTGTCTGGAGGCCTTCTAAGTTATTTACATTCCCCGTGTTAATTGAGTTTTCACATGTGGCACCAATGAGTGATTTTTCAATGCAGTTGCTTTAGCAACACTGTTTATTGAGTTACTAAGTGGCACCCAAGTTGACTTCATGCCAGAAGTCAACTTGGGTTAAAACTTCTATCCTCAACCTATGCATGGAGCTATAGTACTTATTACCAGGTCTACATCTGTTCTTTTATGTACTTAGTAGTTAAGCAAGTTAACCCTTTGCGTTCTCCAAGACCTTGCCAAGCACCATGTTCTGCCAATTTAAGACTATTCTGGAGTTGGTGACTTAGCACATGGGTACCGCTACAATATAGTATGCCTGCTGGCATTGATGAAGTTAGTGACCCAGAACTTAGTGGAGCCCATGAACACATGAAATAATATACATACTCCTTTGTATGAAGTTGAAGACATGAGTTGCCATCTTAAGATTTGGAAAGAGCAAGCAATTGCCAGAGTCGCACAATCAGGAGGGGAGTGTTACTTTTGGTGATTTTGCACTTTTTCATCATTTTTTACTTCATTGTAGACTTTGTAGCACTCTGTGCTACTTCTAACCATCACCATTGGATTCTCCATGGTCAATAACCCTACCCTACATCAAGAATGAGATCAATATCTTCATCTGTAAGCCACTGAGTTGGTGCTGTTGTCAGGGATGAAGGGGATGCTGTTGATCGAGAGGCTGGCAGAGTGACTCAGAGTGGAAGGAAGGGGTTGGCTATGCTCCCTAAAGTTGTAAAACCAGCCTTCTTCAACAGGCTCATGGGAGTCCAAGTCTGTGCTATGTAGGAGAAAAATCAGCATGTGGGTATGAGGTGAGGTTTAACAAGAGTATACAAACTACACCATCACTGAGGTGTTCACATGCCCCTGTACAGCATCCAGTCCACTGATGATCTTTTCCAGCTCCTTGAGGTGCTGGAAATCTGTTGCCATCAGGCTCAGCACAGCAGTCTCCTACCATGACTGTGGTGAAGGCAACTCCAAGGCATGGCCCATCTGGGGTAAGTCATATTCCTTGGTTCATGTATGCTTTCAATACATATGTTGTAATTTGTACAGACCATGATCTGTTAGATCAACTCAGTGGCAAGCTGATAGCCATCAACAAGGCACACCATTGAGGACATAGGGTGGTCTGCCAACTCTCAGAGAAAGTGTGAGCTTTGCAAATAGTGCAAGAGAACCTGAATCAAGTTCAACCTCTGTTTCCTTTCATCCAAAAGGGTGGGTGATATAACACTTTATTTAGCGACTAGAACACTATTGGAACATACAAAGCAGGAGACCTCAAGCGAATACAAAGACTTCTAGAGTCAGTCATGGTTGACCACATTGACCTGGGTTTGATGGACCTACAAGTTGACACCAGTTAGAGGCGGTCTGCACTTTTGTTTTTTAATTACTTTTTTTTAAAGACACCTTATATGTCAGTTATCCCTCCCCCACTCCCATGATGTGTTGGTTTGCTGTTGTGGTACATAGCAGAAAGTGTCAAATAAAAATAACCATATAACTTTACATGACCTGATATAACTAGGCAACGGCATGGGTATGGGTACGGGTCCTTAGCTTATACACTCAGACCCCTATCCGGACCCATGGCTGGGGTTAGTCACCAAATCACATGTCAATTGATATCTACTACCTTGTCAAATGGTGTGGCAATGTAAATACTAAACAACAAAAGGAAAAATAATTTCACAATAATATATATTCTGCATGAGAAGTTGAAACCAAAGTGACTGCATGACCAACCCACCATAGTGCCAGTTCCAAGTCTATGTTCTGCTTTCTCCCTGAGTCCAATTAAGACATGTAGACCTGTATTTATGAAGACAATATGGGCCAGTCATGTAGTCACAAGACTAATGCAATTGTTCATCTCAAGAGCATATAGCATGTGGCCAATATACTCCCCTCTAGCTCATTGTTTCAAGCCTGAGACTGTACTCAACTAACCTCCGTGCAGTCTGCAATCATACCAAGTGATAGACTGCAGCCACCACTGCCAAGCTGCACAGAATATGTATTTACTGACAGCTTGATACTTATTTTCCAGAAGATCTAAAGGGGTATGCAAGATTGACCTAATAGATAAGCCTTGGTAAACCTTGCCTAGCTGCACAATATTTGCAGTTACTGACTGTCCAGCACTCATTTCCTGGAAGACCTACTAATACAAGGGGTTTACGAGCCCTTAGAATATATTTTATATTACTTTTATTACAAAAATTTGATCTGTGACTAAGGCTTTATAAGATCTTACCATAAAACCTGGAGCCTTGTGATGTAGTAGTAGACACAACCTTTGCAAAATGAAATTAGTCATTCCAGTGGATATCAAGCCTGGCATTTGAGCTTCGTATTCTCTGTAATCTCTGGACTTATGCAGGGGTTGGTTCAGCGTAGTTCTGCTCTATTAAGGAGATGATGCTCGTCTTCAAGCCTTGAGCACCTCTCGCAAACAGATGACCAACACTGTCCATCCGATAGGAGGGATAGAGAGTCTGGAAAATTATTAGCAATAGAATAAATCACCAATGTTGAACCCACCTCAGTGGGTTTGATAGTTATGCCTCTGATGATGATTGGTGGTCTTTTGACCTTATGGTTATTATGGGCTAGGCATATGATATGTTACCAACACTTTCAATACACTATAGACATATTACTGTATATTCAGAATATCATATTTTGGATTATAGTCATAAATCTCCTGTCAAATTTATATGTTTTCGCAATGATGAGATCTTGTTGTGGCTGTGGAGCTAGGCACATGCTGTAGACATATTCCACTACATTAGACACATTACACTACATAGTATTGATACATGAATAGCTATTTGAATTATTTGTGGAAGCTTGTGGACACTATAATAACACTTTTATGAATGTTTTGTGATACTCCTAAATCTCCTTAGATTTAAATCACTTACCACATCTTCAATTTAAATTGCAAATATAGTGTAAAATCCATAGCTCATCTATCTAAAATGGTTTCAACTTCCACTTTAATCATGATTAGGATATCATCACTATCAATAATGAAGTTTTAACCATCATTTATACTCATTGCTGCTCACTGGGTCAAGTAGGAGGACTATGGTATACCTTTGTAAGGCTCCATTAGCCAATAATGGAGGAGTTGGTTGCTACACTCTTAAGGAGTCTTGGATGGCTGAGGACTAGACTAATGATGTCATTATCCACTCCCTTATGAAAATAGTACTGGTCACTCCCTTGAACAAACAACAAGGAAGAAGAGATGTTCCTCAGTGCAACAGACCAATATGGGGCTTTTAAAGACTGCATGCTTAATCCACCATGATAGGCAATACATAGTGGACAACCATACAGCTTATATCTTGGACAAGGTTGGTGGTTCCAGTATTATCTATGCTGGAAAACATATCCATCAATCAGTTCTTTCTACATCATCAGAGTTCCTATCTGACACTTATGACAATATTCAATGATTTATTAGCATAATATCACATTCGCATTATGGACGGATTTGTATTATTATGCTCATATAGAAGACAAGGGCACCCAGTACAGCCACCACTAAGCCTGCCAATCAATTCCTGAGATTGCCTTCATTGATCTTTCTCGATGTCAATAGGTACATGCTTCAAGTCTAATCCAAGGCTTTCACATCCTTTGCAATCTACTTCCATGCTTCTTCAACCATACAAATCCATAAGTACATGCCAATGCCCCAATGGAAGGAACCAACAACAAGAAACCAGCACTGGTCTCAGGAGGACATCAAACATGAAGTGGCAGTGCCTGTCCAGGCCACCTCCAAACATCACACAAGTATATCTTCCATTCAGTATTACACGGAACTACATGCCGTGCATGGAATTCGAAATCTCAAAGTCGGACTTGGAAGCGGCGACTTTTGTACAAGAAGCCGGGAAAGCTCATAAGCTTGTTGAACAAGCATTGGTAGAAAATGCCGAATGGATAAAAGTGGCAGCGGACTCCAAACGGAGCAAAGCTCCGGACTATGTGATCGGAGATCAGGTCTGGCTTAGTACTGACCATCTCGATCTTCCCTACGACTCAAAGAAACTCATGCAAAAATGGATCGGACCATATGAGATTCTGGAATCTCAAGGCAACACGGTGAAGCTAAAATTGCCCAAAAAGAGTTAAATGCTCACCGATGGTCAACATATCCCACGTGAAGAAATTCCTGGACACCCTTCCCAGACAGCCGGTGGTTAGACTGGACCCGGTCCTCGTAAATGAAGAAGGTGTTTCAAAATGGGAAGTGGAGTCGATCTTGGAATCGCGAGTCAAAAGGAGAAAATTGGAGTACCTGGTGAAGTGGAAGGGATTTGACCTCACCGACACGACATGGCAAACTGTGGACGATGTCAGTAATGCCAAGACCGCCGTCGCGGACTTTCACCGGTTGAACCCATCTGCTCCAAGGACAATTCAGGGCCTCTCCTTGACGGAGTTTCATGCTTTATTTTTTTTGAAGAATCCTGCGTGTCTGGAATCCACACCATAAAGAGGGGGTAGTGTTGTAAATCACCGTCACCGACTGACCAACCATAGTCCGGAAGCACAGTCCAACCACAGTCCGGCATCACCGACAGTCAGGACTAGAGTCCAGACATACCGACACTCAGACTAAGGTCAGGTGACTTACCCTCAGCCCTCATCCTCGTCGTCACTACATTACAATGACGTCCCCACTATCATTTCATTATAACTCACTCCCTTACATCATTATGTAGACCTGTGGTCATTTAGAATGTATATATGGAATACCTCATGTAGTCCGCATGTATGTAGAATAGTCCAGTTGTATAAATACTCGAGTCGGTCATAGCTGGTAGACCCAGCTTTGACCTCTTGAGCTGATTGCCAAAGTCCTTAGCGTTCATCCCTATCTTCTTTACTTTCCCAGTGTGGTCATCAGCCCCCAAGTGCTAGTCCGACAGTCCGACCGGACTTCG
The DNA here is from genome assembly GCA_038092215.1 of Leccinum broughii. Taxonomy (NCBI): domain Eukaryota; kingdom Fungi; phylum Basidiomycota; class Agaricomycetes; order Boletales; family Boletaceae; genus Leccinum; species Leccinum broughii. The sequence goes on along the minus strand of JBBPPW010000021.1, from coordinate 19,867 downwards.
GTTACTTCAGCACTGGTCTCAGGAGGACATCAAACATGGAGTGGCAGTGCCTGTCCAGGCCACCTCCAAACATCACACAAGTATATCTTTGGAAATTACATTCTCTCTGATCACTCCTGCTTGTAAGTATGTACGCTCAATCAAATTTATGATTATAGTAGTCTCATCATTATGGAATGATGCACACTATAATGACTTTTGGATGCCACATGGAAAGTCCCTTCTTGGAGATGCAGGTTGCAGGTTTGGGAACAACTAACCTTGTGCCATATTGTGGTGTTTGGTACCACCTCAAAGAATGACATCAGGCAATTTGTCAAAGGTACATTCACCATCGCTTTCCAGTGTGATAGTAGTGATAACCACTGACCTTGGAATTGGGAGAAGCTATGCAATCTATGGCATACTGTGCTCCAAAATGTTATTGAGTGTATCTTTGCAAATTGGTGTTCTACAGCATAAATTTCTCAAGATGTCCTGCAGACCCCTCCAGTACAGCATGGACATTTAAGCCTGAATCTGTGATGAATCTTGGTTGTCAGCTAGCTTTCTATGCTAGTCCACTCGCCATTGTCCTCCCCCTCCTTATTTTCTCCCTTCTTCCCTGTTTCCATGACATTCTTTCTACTTTAAGATAGATATTGGGCATTCATCTTCTATTGCAAGCCCTAATTTCATCTCATTGTGATCTCGAGTCTCCTGATCTATCTTCCATTTATCTTTCATTAATCTATAGATCTACCACAATCTGATCAGTAGTCTTCCATTTCACCTTGTATATGATATGAGGCTCATTGATGCCTCGTTTATTGACATAGCCTTGATAGTCTTTATTTAGTAAGTCCTATGATATGTTACAGCCCTCATATGGTCTGTGCACACCAGTAGACACTATTTAATATATTGCCCATTGAGACTAGACCCTCAGGGGGCCAGTCTAGTTCTCTTCAGTACTGGTTCTTAACACCTGCTGTTAATTGAGCTTCCCTACTAAGTAACTCATTATACTCAACAACCTTTATCATAGACAGTACCTCTTATTGACTGCTAGCGATGACACTAGGAAGTAAATAGGTATCACTATCTTTCACTCCACTCTTCACAAGCTGATGTTTCTTCCCTATGATAGGTGCAGCTGCAACCTCAACAGCTCTACAATTTTTTCAGCTCCACAGAAGATACAGGATCCACAGGCTTCACAATTTTTTCAGCTCCACAGAAGATACAGGATCCACAGGCTTCATATTCATGCACTCAAGTTAATAGCACCACTATACTACCTACATGCATAGAGGATTATATTTGATGTTATATATACACAATCCTAGACAAGTGTAACCTTGAATTATTATAATGCCTAATCACATGGCACATCTCTATATTACTGAAATACCTTATCCATCACCTACACAGTATTGTATTCTACTCAATAAGACATAAGACAGTGATGTATATATCAATCACTGGTAGCAAGACAAGATAGGAATGATATATTAGTTTCTAGTGATAAATGTAGGATGTATGTGTTGTTGACTAGGATGCTGCACGTATTACAGCATTTTCTCTGTGAAGTGCTGGGTGATGAAACTCCTTCTTGGACATCCAGACAAGATCCACTTTGCTTTAGTACAAGATCTTCTTGATACAGCCATTTCCCTAACTTGAAGATAGATTTGGAATGTAGGAAATGAACCTGAGCATCCAGAACAGAGAGTCTTTGATGATACTAATAAAATTACTCAAAATCCAAAACAGTAGTAAATTAACTTACTTCTGATTTTGCAAAACCAAGACCTGGTTCAAATGTCTTGGTGAGCATGAAGGGTGCAAATCCAGTTGCCAAGGATTGTGTATTGTTAAAATTAAACTGGGTGATGGCAAGCCATTCAGCCCATTGATCTTGCTTTTCTGCTATAAAGAGACAAAGGTATTGTTGTAGCTCGCGATTGGTCCGCTCCATTTGTCCATCAGTCTGTGGGTGATAGGCTGTGGACATTTTTTTTTGATCTTTAATAGCTTTAACAGATCACGCATCATCCGAGTCTGGGATGCGAACTGCAGTCCTCAGTCCGAGATGAGGGAATCCGGAAGTCCATGATGCTTCCATACATAATCTCTATACAGCTCAGCTGTTCCATGGGAGGTAATAGTTTTATGTGTGGGGATGAAAGCTGCTTCTTTTGAGAATCGGTCTACTACCACTAGTATGGCATCAAAACCATGACTGAGTGGGAGTCCAATGACAAAATCTGCGCTAATACTCTTCCAGGGTCCCTCAGGAACCGGTAATGATTGTAGCTGTCCTGCCGAAGGTCGGTTTGCAGGTTTCATGCGGGCACAGCATTCACATGATTCCAGTTGCGAAGTCTGATGCGTCACATTCAATACAATAAGGAGTGGTGTCGTCTGGGTAAATCAATACTGTGGCAGTTGTGAAGCATGATTTGAGCTTATCAAAAGTGTCCTGTTGATCTTTTCCCCAGATCCAAGGTTGATCTTTCTTTGTCAGGTCATGCAACGGCTTTGCTACTAGGCTATAATTTTCTATGAATCGACGATAAAAGTTGGCCAATCCAAGGAAGCTTCTGACCCCTTTGACATTAGATGGAGCCTGCCATTTGGTGATTCCTTCCACTTTGGTAGGATCCATCGAGATTCCGTCCTGCGACACAATCATGCCTAGCATGTCGACTTTTTTCACTCCAAAGGAGCATTTCTTGGATTTTACAAATAAGTCATGCGTCCTGAGCCTTTCTAGCACCTGTTTCACGAGTTTTTGAGGATGATGCAGATCATTGTTCTTCGAGAAGATCAGTAGATCATCGATGTAGATTATCATAACATCTTCCATATCAGCAAAGATCTTGTTCATCATTTACTGGAAGGTTGCAGGCAAGTTGCATTGTCCAAAGTACATCACTACAGGTTCAAATGATCCTTGATGACAGACAAAGGCTGCTTTCCATTCCTCCCCTTTCTTGATCCTGACATTATTGTATCCCCATCGAAGATCCATCTTTGTAAATAATTTAGCACCTTTTAGGCGATCAATGAGTTGGGCGATGAGTGGCAGCGGGTAGTTATTTTTGATGGTCTCTTCATTTAGATATCTGTAGTCCATGACCATGCACTTTTTGCCATCCTTCTTGGGAATGAAGAACACCGGTGAGGTTTGTGGAGACTTTGAAGGGCGAATGTACCATTTGCTTAGTTGGTCATCTATGAAGGCTGTTACTCTATCCTGCTCCTGTAGGTTCATAGGTATGACCCGCCCCTTCTTGGGTACAAAGTCCTGCTTTAGATCTATAGCATGATCCCATGGTTTCCTTTCAGGCAAGCGTTCACTACTCTTCTTTGAGAAGACATTGAGATACAGATGGTATACCTTAGGCACCAGTTTGAAGGATTCTTCTGATTCAATCGGGACAGGAGTTTTCATCAATTTCTAAATACGTGGTCCACACTTGAGCTTGTGTTCCTCCACTTGAGATTTGTAGGTGGCATTCAATGCTTTACCCGAGTTTACCCTTCCTTTGACCCAGTCTATCATCGGGTTATGGTGGCGCAGCCAGGTAAATCCAAGGATCATTTGGTTCCAGCCCAGATCTGTGACATCGGCTGTGATCTTCTCACAATGTCTGAGATAGTTGATGATCAGATTAGTCTGATATGCAATTCTGCCAGCAGAGTTAACAGTTCCATCCAACTTGGGCCCAGGCCGTATCAACAAAGATTCCATTTGCTCTACTATCTAGTAGAGCATTGACTGCAATGTTTTTGTTTTTTGTGATTATGTCGATTTTTAGTAGAAGCTCGTGAAGTGGCTTAATGGTGCACACTCTCTTCTCAGTCAGGATCTGAGCAGCAGCTTCTAGTTTTTTTGTGAGAGAGCTCAGGTGAAATGGGGTCTGTTGTCCCTGGGTGTAGACTGGGCTCTAAATATTCATCACTATCTAACACAGAGAAACAATTCAAAATAGAAACAGATGAAGAGCAAGAAACAGAGATTGATCTACCATTATCTAAGGGTTGAGATCGCAGAAGAGAACTACTATCTACTGGTCGAGTGTCTATTTTATTTGTGTTTTCCAGAGCAGGGCTTGGCACACTTCCCGATGTGACCGAGCTTACTCTTTTCCCTGCATCGATTCATAGTCCTTGAAGTAGGCCCTCATGGCCTCACAACTGTCGAGTTGTTGGACCGTCTTTGCTCATCGGTCCACTTCTTTCCCTTTTGTCAATCCCCCTTCTTGGGTATCAACCTGATGGGCCTCCCTCTTGTAGCGAGAACACTCATGCTTGTGCTGGTTTCGACTCCAGCGGCATTCCTGGCACCTTGTGGATGCCTTCTTGCAGTCTTGGGCTAAGTGCCCATCTCCTCTGCAGTTGTAACAGCCCAAGTTAGTCTTTTGGATGTCCATTGCATCTACATCCATTGCATTAGGATCCCAGTGTTTGTGGGAGCCGGGGTTGCATGAGCTTTTGGCTTCAAAGGCCTCTATTGCCTCCGCATCTCTCTGTATGGTTTGGACATAAGATTCTACGACATCTTGTCAATCATCGGCAAGGAAGATTGCTTTGATGATGTCTTGCTGGACGTTTTGCTCAAGAAGGGCTATCCCCATTATATCGTCGCATTGGGCTTGATCATAGAGCCCGAGCCAATAGGTCAAGAAGACTTGCATTCTCTCATCCTTTCCTTGTTTCTTTGCCATTAGCTTTCGTGTGGCGATATCCTTTTCGTTCCTGATCTGGAAATGTGATCAGAGTTGTTCCTCTAGGATTTTGGACGAGGGGAAGCAGTGTCCTTGTTTATACTTTCCTAATTTGTTGCGAGCCCAAGCGCCAGCCAGCTCCATTTGAGTCCTTTGCTCTGCTTGATCCAATCCTAGTTAGGACAGCCAGGGTGGATTCCTTGGTAGTGGGGAAACAATTGTCATTGCATGCAAGATAGGTTCCATCTTGCACCACCATTCTTCAAAGCGAGCATAGGAACCATCAAAGGTTCCTGGATCAGGTACTATATCTACCCTCTTTGAGACCTTGGCTGGCATCCTGCCTGCTGCTGTAGCACAGGTTTCTGCTGCTGCTGCCGTTTGTATTGCTGCTAGGGCACTCTGGGTAGTGGTGTTGAGAAGGGCAGTGAGCTGGTTGAGCTGTTCTCTGAGATCGTTGATCTCTTCTTGGTATATGGGGACTCCTGTTACAGCTGGCCCGGGTAGGGTCGATTGTAGACTTGAAGGTGAGGGTTAGAGACGAAGGGTAGACCGAGCAAGCGTAACGCTTGGCAAAGCCGAAAGATTAAGTGTACTTTCGAGGAGGAACTCACGAAAAGTCTCGTCACTCGAGGACTAAGGCTAAGGACACACCTAAGAAGGGCAGAAGGACTGAGGGGACGAAAGATGAAGGCATATGAGGTTTTGCTAAGAACACTGAGTTGGATTTCAAATAGCTCTAGCTAAGAGGTTTACAAAAGACGAGACAGGTCCTTAAATACTAGGGGATGGAAAGCGGTGGAATCATATGGAAGAGAGGAGTTATCTGCAGTAGGAAATGAGTCAGAAGCTGCGGAGATCTAGACTACACAGTAAGCAAAGATTGATGAATGATATCATCATGAGTCAGAAGGTAGGGAAATGTCGGAACAAAGATAGGAAGACATTGAAACAGTGATAGGGAGGTTGCAGAACATCTGCGATATGAAGCGGGCGAAATCGCTAGAGTCCTATGATACAATGAATACAAGTAAAGGGGATAAAGAGAGGGGAGTGAAGGGGAAAAGAAAGAGATACATAGAGAGTCCCTGAGGTGATCATAACATTACCCCGTTGTAGCCTTGGAGTCACCGACCCAAGTTTTAATAATCTGGTCCAGTCCAAGGGTGCTCTCCAGATATGTTAGCATCTGCTTCTTCGTTATAAGTATCCTCATACTAGTCGTAATTATATCCCAGGGATGGAGGACAATCATTGACTGGGCGAGGAGGGTATACTGGGTGAGGGTGAGGGCGGCGAGAGGAAGGAGTTCCTTGAGACTGGCGAAAGGGTTTGGCGCGAGCATGTCCAGAGCGAGTGGACTGATAAGAGGAGCGGGAGGAACATGAGGACGAGGAGGAAGGGGACGGTTGCGGAACACAACATTTAAGAGGACATCCACTTTGATTGTGTCCGGGGGCTTGTTTGAGGCAAAGTGGACAGGTATAATGGGGACAATCAATGCGAACGTGACTAAGTCGTCGACAGGTGAAGCAGGACGTCCGGAATAGTCTATGACTAGGGTCTACCGGGAGGTCGAGTTCTTTAGCAAGCCTCGCTTCTGCCAAGTTCATAGCAGCATCTTCCGCTCGAGTCAGAGGGAGGGAGGAGGCGGATGCGGTGGATGCGGTGGACTTGGGTGGGGATCGGTACGCGGGGTCTGTATGTTCCAAGTGTTCGTCATCACTTCCATGTACTGAGACCTTGTCATTTCAGCCAGAAAGTGATTGATATCGGTGACAAATTCAGTCATCCCAAGTTGGTGCATAGCGGAAAGAAGGTGTTCTTTGACAGCTTTTTGTGTGGTGGTGATCTGGGAGGAGAGGAAGGCGGCTTGGGAGTCGGAGGAGTTCCTCAGATTAGAGGCAATTAGTCCGAGACAAGAGGCGTGGGTGAATGCGTTATACAGTGAATGAAGGGGAGATTCGACGTCAGCATATGTGTAGATGTCGTGGGTACTAATCAGCAAAACGACCTTTTTGCTTTACAGAGCCTACAGAGCACAGCTTGTTACACAGACCTGTACAGTCTGTACAGACAGGTGGCTGTGTCAGACATTTTTTTTGGTCGATTAGTAATTGATTAGTAATCATTGCACAGAGTACACAGACACTACAGACACTACAGACCTGTACAGACAGACCCTGTACAGACTGTACAGACTGTGGCTGTGCTGACCAAGCACACTAACCAGATTAATCCTAACCAGATACTAACCAAGCAAGACCAGGCACACTAACCAGAACTAACAAAGCAGAAATCCTAACCAGACACTAATGACTTTGCTGATATTCCTAACCCAGACTAACATTGATTTGCCTGATACTAACGCCGATATCCCTAACCCAGCCTAACATTGTGTTGCCTCCTAACCTGGACTAACTATTGATTTGCCTGATACTAAAGCCAATATCCCTAACCCAGCCTAACATTGTGTTGCCTCCTAACCTGGACTAACTAATGATTTGCCTGATACTAAAGCCAATATCCCTAACCCAGACTAACCCAGACTAACCAGGACTAACCAATATTTACCTCCTAACCCAGACTACGAAAATATTCCTATGATTGACATCCATGATCACCCATTTTTTCCGATTTTTCCTACTGCTAATTGCTCAGTTACTTCTAACTTTGGCTTTGCTAATATTCCTCACCAAGACTAACATTGTTTTACCTCCTAACCTGGACTAAAAAAAGATTGTCGCCTAACCCAGATTAAGAAGATATTCCCATGATTGACATCCATTATTGATGATTTTTACTGATTTTTCCCACCGCTTTTTGACTTCACAGAGGTCAATCTATGTTTTATCAGCATACAGGTCGAAATTGGTTATATCTCGGCTGCCTATGATCAGAATCGCGCAATCACTGGATCAGATGGAAAACACTCCATGCTACATATTGTCTAGTGGTCTCAAACTGTGGATTTGCCGGGATCATATGTGATAGCTACACTTTCTCAATGACAATTTCGTCGAAAATGACATCTGACACTAAATCGGTTATATCTCGGCCGCCTGTGATCAGAATCATGTGGTCCGTGGCTCAGATGAAAGGTAATCGTCCATACTACCTCTGATACAGCCACCACTAAGCGCCCAATTCCCACGGTACAAAGTTGCGGATCAGTTTCATGGTTAGTGTCTGGTTAGTACTTGGTTAGTGCCTAGCTTGGTTAGTGTCTGGTTAGGATTCATGCTTTGTTAGTTCTGGTTAGTGTGCCTGGTCATGTGTAGCAAAAGTGTAGCAATGTGTCAAGCAATGTAGCAGAAAGACTTAGCAGAATTTGTGTTGTGGTCAACACAGCCACAGTCTGTGCAGTCTGTATTATTTGTTGTTGTGTTGTAAAATTTCGAAGTCAGCAGCCACCAGGTATATAAAGCCAGCACTCTTCAATTTTAATTCCCACACTCTTTCTTCGTTCAACCACCACCATCCCTCTTCAACACTTCAACACTTCAACAATTCTATTACACTTCATCAATTTGGTAAGTGCATGCTGCTTTCTTTTATTCAGTCACTGACTTGGCTTGATTTTTTTTGTAGACTTTGTACTATTGTTGTAGTAAGTGTTTTGTTGCTTTCTTTGACTCAATACTAACTTTTCTTTTCCTTCTTTGTAGACTTTGGTACTATTGTTGGTGAGTGTTGTCACTATTTACTATTGGTAGTGTGGTAGTGTATCTCTGTATGTATTGTAGTACAAATAATATATTGCATTTGACTTTTTGATATGATTTGAATTGAGCTAGTAAGATCTAGAGGATGATCTGTAGAATACCATCTACCCCTGTCTGGTCTGTACAGCTCTGTACAGCTCTGTATGGTGTATCTGTGGACTCTGTAGAGTCTGTACAGGATAGTCTGTACAGGTCTGTGAAGGCCTGTATTACTAGGTACCTCTCTGTAGGGTCTGTGGGTCTGTGCAACTCTGCACAGTTCTGTGAAGCCAAGGGTTGGTTTGCTGATTAGTATAGCGGGCGTCTTGTAAGTAAGTGCGAAGTCTTCGCAAGTCTTCTGGGGAAGCGTCGTCAGTCCTAATCTTGCTAGCATAGAGGGGAACATCGACAGTGTTTATATGATATACATTAGAATGAGCGGGAAGGTGAGGGGAATTGATGTGCCAGGGGATGGCAGTTTCATTGTTCAGATTCTGGGAAATGGGGGAGGAAGGAGGGGATTCGAGATCACTAGGACCCAGAGGTGTTCCACCAAGAAGGTAGTAGGGAGACGACCTCGAGCCAGAGGACTGGTAGTAGGAGAGGAAGAATTACACGATGAAGGAGGGGGTGAAAGAGAAATGGAAGAAATGGAAGAAATGGAGTCGGAAGGGACATAGCTAGACATTGTATGAGAGGACGGTATTGGGTTTCTAAGGTAGGAAGGGTTAGGAAGGGATGGAGTTTTTTATATGCTAGAAGGATTGTTTTTGCGTGTTTTAATTCTCTTTCTAGTATCCAGGTATCTTCTTCGGCCGTATATCCTTTCCATCGGATCAGATACATGTGGTTTTTGAGAGAACCTCTGTGGCGTATGATGTGTAGTATTTTGAACTCCTCTTCACCTTCGATAAGATCAGGTGGTGGAGCTGGGAAGTTCGGGCCGTGTACGGGGTTTTCGCAATAGGGCGATAAGAGAGACACGTGAAACACGTTGTGAATGCTCTAAGTTTTGGGAAGGCGTAGCTGATATGTGATGGGAGATAGGACCTGAGTGATGGTAAAAGGTCCTTCTCGTTTCGGAGTGAATTTCCGAGAGGTGAGGTTTCGTTTGAGGTTTATGGCTTCGAGCCAAACTTTGTCCTTTCAAGAACGGGGTAAATCCTCTACCGTTTCTAGCAGACATGACTTGTCGAGCAAGCTCATGTGCTGTGAGGGCTTCATCTCGAGCTGCAGAGAGGACTTTGAGTCTGGATTCGATGGCAGGGAGATTGGCATTGGCAATAATGGTGGGAAGGGGATGGAGTTCGAAACCCATCATGAGGAAGAAGGGGGATTTTCCGGTTACAGAATGAGGGCGATGATTGTGGGCGAACTCTGTTGAATCGGTAGTATTCATTTACTTTATTACTTCCAATTCTATTCACTATGGCTCTCGTCACTCCATCTGACTTCATCATTACCAAAGATCACATCTCTCGTGTTCCTGTTCTCGTCGGCACCTCCAACTATACCGAATGGGCTCTTGCCCTTCGAGGCCCTCTTTCCATGCTAGGAGGTTGGGTTTTTATTACTGGGCAGCATACTCATGCGCTGTGCGCAGATGCAGATGCTAGAAACAAGTGGATCGGTGTCGATAACAAGATACTATGAGGAGGTGGCGACACGAGAGAACAGCGATGCTGAAACTGTCAATGACACTGGCAGAGGCAGTCACGGTGATCTGGGCTTACAGGAATATGAGGTACAGTACACAATTGACCTGAAAAAGAAGCTACTAATGTTAGACAGGAGACGACAGAGCCAGACGAGCTGGACATTACAATTCCCGGGCCACGCAAAACAAAGAAGGGAAATACAGAGGATTTACTCACAATCTTTTTGGATCGCGTTGACGTCAAGTTCATGCAGCTGGATGGAAAGTTTGAGCTGTTGAAAGGGAGATGGTGCATGGTCTGTCGGTACGTTTCTCAGCGTGAGTGGAGAAAGGTTACGGAAATCGCTTACAAAGCTCAGAGCCAATGAGGGCTCTGTGAAGAAGAACGGGAAGTGACGAGCTTTCCATGTTGGCAGCAACTCGTCATGCCGCAACCACATTCGCATGCACTAACTACACTGAGTACCAGGAACGATGCACAGAAAGGGGTATTACCGAGAATTATCGAGCGGTTCCACGTCAGGTACTAAACGACCAAGAGAAAGCAAAGCGCACTGGTTTGCAACAGTCAATGCTTGATACTACAAAGCTCTTTCCAAAAGGCGAAGGGTTACGCACGTATTCGAGAAAGGATGTATTGAAGAGTGTAGCTGAATTTGTAGTCTGCGATGATCAGGTAGGTACTAACTGTGCTACTGATTATTGATTCAAGTTATTGATCGATGCTAACAATTGCTACTTAGTCTCTTTCCATGGCTGACAAAGCCATGTTTCGCAACTGCTTGGTAGCAATGCGCCCAAATGCCACCAAAGCTGACCTTCCCACCACACACGATGTCACGACATACATTCACAATGCATTCTGTTCATTCATGGATAGCCTTCAAACCGACTTTCAGGTGAGTACTATTTCTGAATTCAATTTCATGTACCAATCTGACCGATTTCAGCCTTCAAACATTGGCCTTGTCTCAACCACAGTAGACCTATGGTCTGTCGAGCAAACTAAGGCCAGCTTCATGGGCTTAACCGCACATTGGATTCATGCTGATATACGCACTGGAACATAGAAGCTACAGTCTAGCATGGTTGCATTCTGGGCAATCTCTGGTTGCCACACCGGTGATAACTTGGCTCACTACTTTGTCACTCTTTGCAAACACACAGGAATCATTCCAAAGTCATCGACCATGGTGAGTAGTTTTGCTTACACATTCATAGGGTTCTGCGTGGGTGAACCCATGGGTATCCTAGGCCATACCCACACCCATACCCACACATATACCCATACCCATGGTGTGGGTATGGGTTTTGTCATGGGTTTCGAAATTTGTACCCACACCCACACCCATGGTGGGTATACCCACTGGTACCCACACATTATAAATCACTTTTGGTGGGGTTATGCCTCCTAACCAAGTTCAACTAATTGTTTGAAAATATTCCTAACCCAGACTAACATTGTGTTGTCTCCTAACCAGGACTAACCAATACTTCTTGCCTCATAACCCATACTAAACAATGTTTTGCCTCCTAACCTGTACTGACAAATATTTGCCTCCTAACCCAGACTAACAAAATATTCTCATGATTGACTTCCATAATCACTGATTTTCTCCGATTTTTCCCACCACTTCTTGACTTCACAGAAGCTAATCTATGTTTTATCATCATAAATCTCGAAAATAGCTATATCTTAGTGGTGTGATATCCGATCTGGGCGATCTAAGGCTCAGATGGAGGCAGTCACCCCCCTCCACATATTACGTAGTCATCTCGAAGCGCAGATCGGACGCCTTTGTATGCAATAAGCAAAACTAATTAATCACACTTTCTTCGAAAATGACATCTGATATGATAATGGTTATATCTCGGCCGGTTCTGCACAGAATCACTTGATCCATGATTCATATGAAAGGTAATTGCGCACACTACCTCCGATACAGCCATCGCTAAGCGCAAAATTCGCACAGTACAACATTGCGGACCAGTTGTTTTGTTAGTGTCAGGTTAGTGCTTGGTTAGTGCTTGGTTAGGATTCCTGCTTTGTTAGTTGTGGTTAGTGTGCCTCAAAATACTTTGTTAGTGTGTGGTTAGTATTCCTACTTTGTTAGTTCTGGTTAGTGTGCCTGGCTTACTATATGGTTATGTCAAAATAAGCCTTGATGATATATTATGTAGTACTAAATACCCCTATACCCACACCATGGGTATGGGTATGGGTATGGGTATCCAGAGGTGGTACCCACACCCATACCCACAGGTACCCATACCCACGACCCACGGTGGGTTACCCATACCCATGCAGAACCCTATCACCAGTCTGTCAAAGTCTATCAAAGTCTAGGGGTTACTGTCCAGATCTAGCCAGTTAGGAATGTTGCTGTGAACATCTGTCACCCTGGAGAAGCTGTCTAGTTCTGGCCAGGCCTGTCCAAGTGATAGCTGGTTTGCTGATTAGTACTACTGAACACAATTACGTATCAGAAATCAAGATGCCTGCAGGATCAACCAATAATAACAATTACAACCCTCAAATATGTCATTACCTCAATCACTCCGAGAAATGTAGAGCTTTCAAGCTTGCCATATCACTGTGTGAATAAGCAGCCTGTTATGATAAAGACACATTATTGGACAACAGAAGCCCTGGAGAGAGAGAATCAAATAACAATGAAGATGAAGACAATGAAGGTGACACTCCCCAAGCACCCCAACCATGGAATCTCTGAGAGCACATCCAACCATAAACTACTTTGCCATCTCAACTTGCTGAACACCAAACATGTAGGCTTTTCTCCTGTGTACCTTTGTTGTAGGCAAGCTTGTCAGCTGTCAACTTGTCTTACACTCCAACCATATGACAGATTAGCATTGACGAGGCTGCACAAAAATTTGTGCTCCCTATCCTCCAAGCTGCTATAGCTGACTTCCTGAATGTGAGACACACCATGGTGCCAACTTTGTGCACCCAATAAGTGGACAGTGCCATAGATCAATGTATTCAAATCTACCATTCAAGAAGCTACAAATATGGTACAAAGTGCAGCTTCAGAACAAACCAATCCACAATAGCACTGATATATTGCCAGCACAAACTTTGTTCTCCTCCAACCTCTGGTGTTTGGAATCTTGGCTGCTACAATTCTGCAATTTTCAACATTGATGATGAGTCTCAATGGCCAGAAAGTGGTCTGAAAGGTGTGTGATTCCTTTGATGAGAGACCTCCCTGGTCTGAGCTATCTTATTAGGTTACATTGTTGACCAACTCTGTCTTGTCATGTCATGTGGTTTCTTAGTAAGGCAGGACAGGAGTGGCCATGGACTGATTTTTTCCTTCAAGGCCTATGTACAGTGTTTCAACATTGTAGCCGAAGATGTTATCAAACTTCACATACTCAAATATGTTAAATGCACTACTGGCCAGCGGTTGGGTGATATTGTTCCCCTTAGCCAAAAGTTCTCTGCATGAGTCTTCGTGAAAGAGGATCCACCATTACCAAGGTATTCAGGGAGGATTTTCTGATGGAGACTCTGGCCAAAGTCATCCATGAGGATTCAACAGATCCATTGAAATATGGCAAGTTAATTCCTACCATTTCTAGTTGTAGATTCCGGTACTAATGAATTAATGGATACTAGTTCAAGTGACCTTCATTAATTCTCCTGGAAATCAGAGAGTGGCAAATAGCCATCTCACTGATTAGTATCAGGGTCAAACATTCAGGTTGCTGTCTATTGGACAGAACAATCAACCTGAATGAGCTGGAGATGTGGATTGGACAGTCAGAGAGGTATGAATATGGGATCTTCCATCAAATGACCAGGAATCATTCAGGATGGTTAAGACACTGCCTAGTGGAAAGTACAACTAGCTATATCTTTTTTTTCCTATCTGAAGTCTAAATTTCTAGAAACCATTTGGCCATCTTATGAAGGCATTGCACTATGCTTTCAAGGTTGCAGCTTACAAGACAAATGACTTTGGCTGCTTTCCTTCTGTGGACAGACAAAATGTGACAGTGAGACCCAGTCCAGACCTTTATGAGAACCTAAAAAACAATTGCAGGAACTTTTTGACAATGTATATGATGCATCAAAGGCCTATGAAAATGGTGCAGGTGAAATCGAAGACATTTGCATCTCAATGATAGATGTAATATGACACCCTCATGTGTCACAATCATGGGGTTGTACAATAGAACAATCGGACCAGTAAAAGTCAAGAAAGAGGTTGAAGATTTGTTACTTGTGTACAAAATAAGAACTTGCACTAGCAAAACAAAAGCCCATTCTGTGTATCATCTGGACTCTCATGAGACCAGATTAGGGTCCAGGCTAGATAGCTCATGCAATGCCAATATCCATGTTATAATCAAATCAAATCCATTGATAACTATACTATTTACATTTTGTACTACTATATACATACATCTGATATATAATGAACATAAACTTACCATCATCTACTACCAACCATAGTGGAATGTCTATAAAGAAAAATTAAGCTAAAGAAAAGTTAGTCTTAAGTTAAAGAAAGTAACACAACACTTACTGCCAACTATAGCGCAAAGTCTACAAAGAAAAATAGCTAAGTCAGTAACAAAATAAAGGAAAGCAGTAATGTACTTACCAAATAAACAACTAATAATAATATCATTTCTTACTAGAGGCATTTCCCTGTGTGTATTGACCAATCAGAAAGCTTGTATTGCCATTTATTATCTGAGCAGCTTTATTTGACGATATATCATAACTGCTAAGTATATAAATAAGATATATTGAAAATATTGAAAACTGGTTCGCATTTTTGATCCCTTAGGGTTATCCCCTTATAAAAAATGTTCCCAAACAGGCTTTATATAGCTTTATGAGATGACATTACCTCTGACAGGAGTCCAATATGTGAGTGTAAAGTTCTCTACAATGTTCTCCTGCTGGCTGGACTTCTGATTCTATTTACACTATCTTTAAAATTTAATCTGCAGGTGTGGTGAATGATTTAATTCTATGGAGATCTCAGAGATTTGCAAAACATATCATAAAGTGATATCATGGCTTCCACAATGGTTTGATAACTATTCTAAATATTCAGTCATGTGTCCATACTATGTTGGAATGTGTCTGCAACATGTGCCTTGCCTCATAGCCACTACAATGTCTCATGATTTTGAACATATGTCAATTTTGTAGGAGATTTATGACAAAAATCAACAAAACTGATGATTACAACTGGCACAAGCCTTCCAGAGATATTCTAAATAGGGAGATATATGTCTATAGTATGTTAGAAAGTGGCCCTGATATGTAGTGGTATTCACATAGGCTATGCAAGGTCATTATTTGGCCATTATTGGCTATTATTTGCCCCTGATTTGGATCTAGAATGGTCCATGCAATTGGGAATAACCTTCTGAGTCTGAAAAAACATGCCTGCCCTTTGCCCCCCTCACCTCACCCAATGTTCTGCAAGGCTTCAAGCCTTGATGAATTTCCCCATCATGGTGTCTGGTGGGAAATCAGCTGTTCCGTCTGTGAAACCAAGGGGCGGCATACCCGCCACACAAAAGAAACAATGAGATCAGGACAGCAAGTCAGCTGCATCAGCTCTGAGTCCATCACAGACACAGAAAACCAAGTATCATGAGCACTGCACAGAGTTCAAGGATACTGGTGGTGGTGTTATGTCCAATGGCATAAATACTCCAGCTATGGCATAAATACTCTAGCTAATAACTTTCTTGGTATGTTTGAGGTTTTCGCTCTTATTCTTATTGCTTACCATGTATTCTTATTACTCACTGTGTTATTTAGAGAGCATACTCAACCGATTCCTACACTACTTGATGCTCCACACCTTTTGAAAGAAAATTCCATCTTTTGATAGCAAGACGGTCACTTCGCACCCAAACATCAATCACAGTGGATCATTCCTCGAGGTCATTCAATCTAGACAGGCTTCCCAAGTAGCCAGTATCAGTGCTACTGCCAAATCATAGTGGATCATTTCTCGAGGTCGTTCAATCTAGACAGGCTTCCCAAGTAGCCTGTACCAGTGCTACTGCCAAAAAAACATTGGACATGCCTATAGACGCCCAAGATGACATCACAGACTCGGAGGTGGCAATGATCAACTTTGAGGAGCCTAAAGGCCACTTTCACCAAGACCATCCTCCACTTGAGGACACAGAATTCGACATCAATCTTGACAATGACCATCACAGTGAGGGGTTTGGCATGGAACTTGATTTGCCTCTGGTGATTGTAGGTGCTTTGGACACTGTACATATATATAGCTAGTATCATGATCTTGTTTTGTCAGACTGACAGACTCGGACCCAGACCATGACAGAGTCTTAGCAATGGCCCAGGACACCTGCTAGCTGCGCAAGATCATCCAAGTCAAAGAGGAAGACTCCCATGCAAGAGGGCTACAGTTTGTTTGCAAAGTGCACCCTGTATTCACACTCACTAAGTACTGATGGGTCTGTGATCTCCAAATGTAGTCTTATACTAGGATGATGTTAGCTTCTGCCCCAATCTCTGCCAAGCTTGAAGAATTGGAGAGGGAAAGTGACTTGTTAGAGCTCAAATCATTGTCATCGTCACATGCTGCATTGCATTTAAAGTATGCCATATGGAAGAAGGAGCTGGAGCTGAAGAAGAAAAAGCTTTAACTTGAAGCTAAACAGGACCACGATGTCATTGAATTGCGCTCCAAGCTAAACAGGAGCAGAATACCACCAAATTGTGGCAGTTGAAGAAAAGCAAACTGTTGGATTTATAAATCCTTGATTGCAGGATCCAGTTCAAGTTGGCTGAGAAACAGATCAAATATGTGCATATGATGAACACACTTGGTATTTCTGTGGACCCTTCTACAATGGGCAGCTTTCAAATGCATGAAGGCCCCTCCAACCCTGCCCACATCTACCAACCTGGCCACTGCATGAATCATGATGTGTCTCAAGCCAATGCAATGTCCTACTCCTTTCTAGCAGGCCCTGCTCCAACTTCCGGCCTCCTCTGGTCACATCTACCATGACCAGCCCTCAGACAGCTTCCATCATCACCATGACTCTTTTATGCAGCCCAACTCTCATCTGCTGACTTGAAATACATTAAACTTTTATTCTTGTCCCGAACCTATCATGCCTCTTTCCTCATTTTATTTCTGTTCCCACTATGTTGTTCTAAGACAGTGCAAAGATTGCTGCTTGCCAGAAGTAGGAGTCATGGTTGTAAACATTGGGTGTGTCTTTCCTTTTGATTCTGTATGAATGCATGCTATTTATGTGCTATCTTTATGCTTCCATTTTGGAGTCTCCCTCATTTATGACATATGGTTCACCAAGCACGTGAAAAAAACTAGTCATCAAATGGACATGGTAGTGCTGTACCTGCAAAGCAATGGAAACCATCTCCGGCACCACCACATATTCCAGTACAAGGTTGACATCACTAACTTCTTGTTGCACCCAAGCCATTGACAATGACCAACCAAGCTGACCTTTGAAATAGATAACCATGTTGTGCAGTATGAGGCAGCACTGCACCCAATGGATGGGGTGTACTTGAAGCTTTCAGGTGTTGAAATGTGAGTCCAGAGTTCTCACAATGACTGAAACTGTCCTTTCAGTACAGCAAATGCATGCTCAATGTGCACATGAAGCTGAAACAGTCTGAGTCATGGTGCATGAATATCTGCCATCACTTTCTAGTAAAGATCCTCACCATTGACAGGTGACAGTCATATAGCTTCTGGGCCTATGACAACAGTCCAGCATGAGCTGTTTTAAACAGAACAAGACTCCAGGTCTTCAAGGCATACACACTGTCTGCCCATAACCAATAGCCCTCAGGAATCAACTTCTGCGCTTCCTGCGCCACCCTTGTTGATTGGAACACATATGAATTGTGGACACTTCCAGGGTGGCCAAGACCGTAGTCCATGATACAGAGATTGTGTACCATGATAACAACCTGTTGTCACATTAGACATGTCTCAAAATGGTAAGTACTGCAGGCCTTACCTGACAGTTGATCAAATAGGGACCATTTCTATTGGTAAAGATATCACTTCTCAATCAATCAACTGGTGATAGCGAGCAGCATACCTTTCGATTATGTTATAAAGCTCTTCATTTTCAACTTTCTGAAGACACGTGACCTGTTTAGTCAGCATCACATGACTGATTACATAAGCTTTGTCTTTCACTTTCTTTTCATATCACATGACCTGCTTAGTCAGTATCACATGACCTGTACCTTTATTCTCATACCACTTGTTACTACCTACTACTACTACTACTCAGCCTTGTTGCTGCACCTCAGCTAGTTACGAGCCAGCTCCAGCTTATGCCAGTTTATACCCAATTTGGCTTCCGTAAATAAATCCCGCCAACATAAATCACAGCCCCAGCTTCATACAACTCGGCTAACAGTTCAAGCTGTGCAACTGCTCAGACCAGCTCAAGCTGGCTTGAAACCAGCTCAGACCCAGTAAAAACACAACTTTGCAGTATACTGAGTACAGTCAGACTACAGAACAGCAACCAGGCATAAATACCATACAACATAATAAGTAATTGTTATGAAAACGCCATGATACACAATGAGTTGGGCAGCGGGGAGTCTGGACATGTCACTCGTCAGAAATATTATGTCACATGACTCGCAGAACCTCGCACGCTGCACGAGATGTAGCTGCCTTGCGAGTATCAGCACTTGTACATAGTGTTTTGAGGTCCGGTCCTAAGACCAATGAAAAACCGATTTGTAACCGGACTGGACCGATAAAGACCGGTCCTGATTGGTCCGGTCTTTCCTGGTTTTGATTTACATCAGTCTTGGTCTTTTGATTTTCTCGAAATCAAAAGACCGACCGAAGACCGGTCAGGACCCTATTAGGTAGTATATTGACCGATTTATCCTGATTTTCCCACAGTTTTACGATTTTATTTGAGATAGTTATGATAATTTCTCAAAGTACCTTCTCCAAAATGACATATGACTCGAGATCGGCCATATCTTGGCCGCATATGGGCAGAATTACATAATTCGTGGCGGATAATGTAGCCACGTGACCCGGCTATATTCGGTACAGCCACCCCTAAGCGCCGATCTCACGCTATTCTATTCTCAGAAATAGGTTTTCTAAGTACATATACTCAAGAATGACATGTAATCTTAAATCAATCATATCTCGACGACCCCTGAACTGATTTGGATGAAAAAAATATGGGCCGGAAGCCCGGAATCGGTAGTATTTTCCAGACCCCTGAGTACCGGTTAATAACCGTAACCGGACCGGCAAAAGACCGACAAAGACCGAAAAATCGGTTTTTTGCGGTCTTGGTCCGGTTTTTCCATATTAGGAAATTCCCAGGACCGGTTATGGTCTCGGTCTTGCCCAAATAAGGCAAAAGACCGGACCGGACCGGACTTTAAAATACTAAGTACTAGCGATGCGTATACGTACGATACAATGTGCAGGCGCGACCTGCGGGGACTCCAATCAGCGACTCACAAGGTAATTGACGACCGGCGACGAGACGGCAAAACACTGGCAGAAACAGCGACTCGGAGCCAGTTTCTGGGAGCTTCTTTGATGTCTGTCACCATACAATGTGTAGGTGGTCCAATGTGACTCATAATATAGCCAACGAGACGGCGACTTGTGTTGTAAATCACCCTGACCGACCGACCGATCACAGTCCGGAGTACAGTCCGACCCCAGTCCGGTATCACCGACAGTCAGGACTAGAGTCCGGACATACCGAGACTCGGA
>JBBPPW010000020.1:0-47139 GCA_038092215.1 Leccinum broughii | reverse complement strand
ACCACAGCGATCAATTGAACGAAGCCGCATCCCGCTCTCTTTCATGATACCGCGCGACTGAACCGCGAACGGTGAGTCTCGCGTCCTCGATATCTGACTCGCGTGCTCATACGCTTTCCAGAACTCCCCCCAGACGACTACGCGGATTGATCAGCAGAACGTGAGCGGAACATCCATATCTTCTATTATTTGATTGCTGACTTGTACTAACTCTAGACCGTACACGATTTATCGCAGACGACCACAGCGATCAATTGAACGAAGCCGCATCCCGCTCTCTTTCATGATACCGCGCGACTGAACCGCGAACGGTGAGTCTCGCGTCCTCGATATCTGACTCGCGTGCTCATACGCTTTCCAGAACTCCTCCCAGACGACTACGCGGATTGATCAGCAGAACGTGAGCGGAACATCCATATCTTCTATTATTTGATTGCTGACTTGTACTAACTCTAGACCGTACACAACTTGTCCCAGACGACCACGGCGATCGATTGAACGAAGCCGCATCACGCTCTCTTTCATGATACCACACGACTGACCCGCGAACGGCGAGTCTCGCGTCCTCGATATCTGACTCGCGTGCTCATACGCCTTCCAGAACTCCTCCCAGACGACTACGCGGACCCATTCAACCAAGCCGCATCCCCCCTCAACCCTTCAAGTAATTAACCGCGTGACTGACCTCGAGAACGGCAAGTCATGCTCGCCGCATCCCATTCTCTTTAATGATACCACGCGACTGACCCCAGGGACGGTGGGTCATACTTGGCTATATGTGACCCGCGTGCTCACTGGCATACGCCTCCTAGAACACCTCCCAGATGACTACGTGGCGGCCGCAATTGCAGGTGAGCGGAATTTCCATATCTTCTACGTCTAACCGTACGCCTCCCCAGGACTTGTCCCAGACGACTACGGTGATCGATTCAACAAAGCCGCATCCTCTTTAATCATACTGCGCGATTGACCCCGAGAACGTTGAGTTACGCTTGGTCGATATGTGACCCGCGTGCTCATACGCCTCCCTGAACTTCTCCCAGACGACTCCTAGACGACTACGCGGACCCTTCAACCATGCCACCTCTCACTCCCTTTAATGATAGCGTGTAACTGATCCCACGAATCGTCGTTCGTGTTCGCTCAATAGGTCGCCTGTATTCTCCGTACTAACACCTCACCAAAAACCCCCCCAGGCGACTACGCAAATCAGTTTAATGAAGACTCTACATCCCACCGGTGTCCCTCAACATGTAGAGGTGTTGATTTGAGATTCTAATCTACGTTAGAATAGTTCAAGCTACTATGTGTAGATACCATTATGAAAATCATAAATTGTGATGGCGGCGTTGAATCAATTTGGTGGTCCGTGATTGGTCAATTTTTCACAACAAAACAATGTCGTATTCTGACAATAGTAACGGTAGATTATCGTACGGCGGAATGTACTACAGTAGACTATTGGACAATCAATTGTTCTACAGTAGACTATTATACAATCAAATGTTGTGGCATAGACTATGTAGTGCAATAGTCACACTCCTTTTTTGCAGATGCACCGCTCACTGGGTCTCTGTTAGCGCGCGCGATAAGCTTGCTTTTCTTCGAGATACTCTCCGTGTCCATGGACCCGATTGTTGTTGTTTGCCGTTGATCTTGGAATTTCAGGTGCGCATCGCGACGTTTATTGCCCGGCGTGCAACGAAGAGCTATAGAGATATTATAGGAGCTCACGAGTTAAAAAGATAAGGCGATTATTTCACACTTTCTCCTTATCCTTTCGCTTTTTTGAGCCAAATGACTGCTTTTAATTTCCGATGTGATTGTAAACCGTCTTTTACTGTACCGGAAAAACCAAAATTGATGATGCATCTTTGCGATTGAACTTGAACAACGTGTACTACATCACAGAAGGGCGGGGTTTCCGACACAGGTGGCTCCAGGAGTGCCCGAAGGGCTTGTGTATCAAGGATGAGCGGGTGCCTGCAACGGTCAAACAACTTCGAGTATCCGGATCGGGATGATTCCGGATTCCGGATTTTTCGGATTATCTAATGTAATATTGTCAGGTGATTGCGCTTGAGCAAACCACCAACCCCCAAGCACCCAGCGTGACTGCGCCCACGACCCCGCCCCTGAGATCTCCCTGGCCCGCGCCCGTTCGGCAACGACTGCCATTGTCCACCGGCACGCTCGTCGCCGTATCGCAGTAGACTGGATCGCGCAAAGCGTTGACTCATTCGGATGTCATAGTCGTGTGACACGCGTTCAAGATGAGTCCACGGTCCCAGGAAGTTAGTCAAGTTCGTCGACGCTACTTCGAGCGTGCAGGACCCATTTCACGACTAATCAAATTTCGGGCAGTAAAAAAGCTGGAGCTCGCATGGGAATCTGGTGGGCGAGGTGTGGCACAAACAAGACGTCGAGGGAAATTTGCGGCCGTGGGCCATTCTTTCCGGGTTGTCTCTTTTCGAGTCTTTCGCAGGTTCGATCGTTGGTCTTTCTTGCTATTCGAGTGGCCTGATAGACTCCGTTGACGCTTATCAGGGTATGCGGTCGACTCACCTTGAACTGCGCATCGCGGAGCACTTGCTGGATTGTGTTCACCTCCAGATCGGCAACAAGGTGTTTGAGCCGCGCGCAATCGAAGGTTATCTCGAGCGTATCCGGCAGCAAGCTTGTCAGCGCGTGTATCTCGTGACGCACGGTGGCAGCTTGTTCTCTCTGTTGCCAGCGGACCGAATCCCCCGCCGAGTGGGCATCTCTTTCGTTTAATGTTGGGATTCAAACTGAGCGTGGAGGAATATAGCCAGAGTCTCTTCGAGAGCGAGGTTTGGACGCTATCCAACAGATGGGAGTTTTTGTACGCCTTTACCAACGCCTTTGTTCGTTACACACACTCTCTGCCTTCTGCCAATTGTCTGACTTGTTGTTCCAGTCTGCTCGACCCCGCAGGTAACCCACCCTTGAACGCACGAAACAATAGTAGGTGTCTTGCACTAGTCGATTGTCTCTACGTTGATCTATATACAAGCCCCAAACGGATTCTCATAATGCGGTTCTCAATTGATGCCATTCTTGCTTCGAGATTCGTTCCTACCCGCTTCAGAGCTGGTGGAAATTCGGAAAGGCATGGTCCAGATATATCCACCGGCGGGTCCGTCACCTGGACGAAAGAGGCCGAGCTCACTGCGAGGCTCGCTCGGTTCGCTCGTGTGTCTGCCGCGGAAATATTCGAGTGAGTTTTGTAAGCCCTCGTTCATCATCTTATCTGATTGTCCATCTAGACTCGAGCCCACATGGAGCCCTAATGGATTATCAGAGGAAGCCGCTGCTGAGATCATCAATGTCCATGGTTTGAACGTACCAGTCAGCGAACGCCCCTTGGCCGCCCTGACCATCTTATGGACTGCTCTTTGGAATCCCTTCAACGTACTCCTGACGATCCTCGCAATAGTCAACGTCGCAACGGATTCCCTGCCGACATTTGTGGTCATGTTAGCCATGGTCGTTGCTTCCACCGCATTGAGGTGCCTTTTTTTTTCTCACAAGGTTGTTAACTTTGCTAAAACTTGTTACCTCCTTGCATAGGTACTGGCAAGAAATGAAGTCTATGGAGAGGTGCCGAACGGATCCGCCACGCGCTGGATTCTGAGGAGCATCCGCGCTGTGAGGAGAGCATATGATCCGCTGTCCGAAGACGACGGCCAGCATGTCCCGTGTGATGCAGAGGATGCATGCGATGCGGGCGGACATTAAGGGCATGTGCAGTCACAAGCTAGAGCACAGCTGCACCTCAGGCGGACGTTTGATGTCCTGTTTGCTTCTGGCGTGGTTGTACGATTCGAGGTGCGTTCGTGCGTGTTCTAGATGGGCCGTGGTTAGTGATTTGTACAGGCACATTCAGCACACGACTGCATTGAATGGGTCACGAGGCTCCGTGCCCTCGTTACATACTGGGACCCATCGACATCGTGTAGACGTCAAAGAGGAGATGGATGTCGCGTTTAGTAACGGCAAGTACGCGTGCGCGATTCACACCGCGAATGGTAAAGTGCCACCACGGAGCCGGGCACGAAACGCCACCGGAACCACCCATGCACACTGAATCGCCCGTGCTGATGTCACTGTATAACCGATGTCCTCTCAGCGCGTGCAGGAGCATCGTCAAGACTGGGCCACAGGACGTTCATGCGAAAAGGGTTGAGGGGACAATTATTAGTCAGTATGCCACCGCACGAGGATTGTTCAACTATTCTGACTCTGAACCATCTTATTATTATTATTTGCTTGTAGGCTCGTGCAACTCTGTCTCGGAGATTGGTATGTTGGACGCGTACGTCTGTTCGGGATACTTTGCTGCGCTCGCGCTCCGACAGGTGAGTGCAGTCCCGAGCTGCCCAACGTGCCGCGGCGGTACGAGGACGGTCTGGAGACGGATGAACAAGAAGAAGACGAGTTTTTCGTGATTTGGTATCGTCCCTCTTCGGTTTCGGCTTTGGTTGCGCCGCAGGGGGAACGCTCGAACGCGCCTGCGGGCGGGTTCCAACCGATGCAGCCGGTGCCTCGACTTTCGAAAAAGGGACTCAAGCTGGCAGTGTTTGGGACGATGAGCAAGATCGAGCGGGATGCATGGTTCCAAGAAAACCAAGGTAGAATTCCGATTTTCAGGGGGAGTTTCTGACGACCGGACTTCACCTAGTTGTCATCCATCGTCGGGCGAGACAGGTTCCGGTACTCGAGTAAGACCACACAACTGGCACAGTTCCTGTACGAGGACGGATATGTTTTTCTTTCGGTATCATTGGTTGTACGCAACCTCGTCGCGTTGCGGCAATGTCTGTTATCCGAAGGTGTGTCACGCCATTCTCCCGTGTTTTTGTTTCTTGTATCTGAATTGTCCCACAGTGTAAGCTCGGCGGGCTTGTTGATTATGTGATTCGGTTCGAAGACTGCACATCGTCGGAGACAAAATCAAATGTAAGCGTTATCTTGTGCTCTTTCTCCAGCTAATATGTATTCGTTCTGTAGATACGACGGATGGGGTACTGCAGCGAGAGTCCCGGAACGAGGGTGGCTTTGACAGATATTGTCATCGTCCTGGATGAAGCACACGGCCACTCCGCTCAGTACTGGTGTTCTCATGGGTCTCTTGAGGAGGAGTAAATTGATCGTTTTGTATCGTTATGTTCGTTCTCAAAGAAACCCCAGTAGTTCTCACGCGGAGGCGTGATCTGAAACTCGTTATCACATCGGCGACTATGAACGCTGAGAAGGTGAGATCTGGATCATGCAAGTTACCAAACATGTGCTCAAGGGTAATTTATCTCTTCATTCCAAGGCGTCGCAGAGAGGCTTGCGCAACTGGACGAGCCACCACCTTGGGCAGTATTGCCCATCTACTTGCAGATGCCGGCTGATTTACAAGCTCTCATCCTCGAGCCCAATAGTGATGGGCGCCGAAAGGTCAATGTAACATTGCTGAAACATCATCAACAGGTAAGTTGTTGTTTCATGTGCTCTGTGCACTGTGCTTATGGAATTCAACTTAGTCGACGGAATCCTGTATGTCGTAGACTTAGGGTATTTCAAGCTGAAAGTGTACAACTCAAAGGTCGGTACGGACGCTTTCCGGATTACTCCTGTGAGCCAGGCGAATGCAAATCAACGCACTCGTGCAGGCCGAACAGGCAGTGGGTCAGTCTATCATGAGTGAACTCTTCACAATCAGGTTTTGATGATCGGTTGCAGTTTCTGCTATCGCTTGTATACAGAGACGGCCTACCAAAACGACAAGCCCCCCAACACTATTCCCGAGATCCAGCGGACAAATTTGGCCAATACCATATTGCTGTCGAAGTCGCTAGGCTTCAAGAACATGTTAGAGTTCGACTTTATGGACCCTCCACCTCAGGTATGTTGGAAGTGTTCCATTTCCAAACGTAGCGTTGACAGGCCTGCAGGCAAAAATCACCAATTGGATGTACTAGCTCTGGGTTCTGTGAGCTCTCGCCAATGTTGGAGATCTAACGCCAGTCGGATGCAAAATGTCCGATTCTCCCGTGGAACCGTCGATGTCGAAGATGTTGATGCCTCCGTGAAGTACAAATGCTCTCCGTTCCTAGTGTCCTTTACCCGCCAAAGGAGCGGATGGAGGAAGCCGCTCGCGAGAAATTTAACGATCCAGAGAGCGATCACCTGACCCTTTCGAACGTTTTCAACCGTGCGTGCGACTGGTGTCATCGTCGTGATCGTTCACTAAGCCCCACTCAGCTTCCGGGATGACTGGGCTACACGGCATTTCTTGCACCCTCAGCTTCTTAGGAAGGCCCGGGAAGTTCGTGTGCAGCGCGAGGATATCATGAAGATCCAGAAAATGGAGCCGGACATTGGTATATTGTGTTGTGTCTAAGGCACTGAGAAAGATCGAATGAATTCCCCAGGAAAGCGATCACTGCTGGATACTTCCACCAAACCGTCCGTGTCAAAGGCTCTGGACTGGCCTACCGACGAACCTGTATCCCACGAATGCGCTGTATGGCCTGGGATGTGAGTATTTATGTGTCTCTAACTCTCTAACTCATTTTCCCTAGATACACCGACTTATGTCATCTATCACGAGCTGATCATTATGTCGAAAGAATCTATGACACAAGTCACGGCCGTAGATGCTTATTGGCTAGGTAATGTGGACTTTGGTGTCCGGGAACGTGTACATCACTCACTGTCTCGCAGCCGACTTGGGTTGTTCACTCTGCTAGGGAGAAGAACTTTGACGACGGCAATTTAAGACGTATCGCTCTCGAAGAGAGCCGAGTTGGAGAACCAGATCAAGAAGCAAAGGGAAGAGTGAGTTGCACCATGTCCGTCATCGGCGGTGGGTGGGATAATTGACGACTGAAACACTAGGGAGTCTAGGGTAGCCCAGAACAAGCCTTGGCAGTCAAGACCAACGACCGGGAGCTCGCAGACAACTGTGCCTGTGATGCCGAGACTCATCCAGGTCTGCGGGTCGGGCAGACACCGCGTCCACTGAAGTGTGATCATTTTGTGCTGGAACGTACTAGATTGTCGTATCGAGAATTATAAATTTGTTTTATCTCGAGCGTCGTCAACCTCGGGAAGCGGCGCTGCGGCGGGCCCAGTTTATGTAACTGCCAACTTAGAACCCTTTGAGATGTGACGGCGAGCCGCGAGTGGGGCCAGTCTCGTCGGGATCATCGCACTGAAGCACTGACTCGGAGTCGATCCCCTGCCAGTGAGGGCTGGGTGGTATACTACAAGCGCCCCCAGTGAACGTTGACTCATCCGAGTCAAGCCGGCGGCAGCTTTGGAGACTCTCGTTCGACGTTCGCAG
The DNA here is from genome assembly GCA_038092215.1 of Leccinum broughii. NCBI lineage: Eukaryota > Fungi > Basidiomycota > Agaricomycetes > Boletales > Boletaceae > Leccinum > Leccinum broughii. The sequence goes on along the minus strand of JBBPPW010000020.1, from coordinate 39,782 downwards.
GACTTCGGGGCGCATGCACGTGACGCCGTGTCCCGAACGAAAGTAGTAAAGGTTGCTTCTTCTTGAAGAGCTCCAACCATTCTCATCGCCGTCTCTTCGACCTCGTTATGCACCTTCCCAGTCTTCCCTTGTGGTATCACAACCGTCGAGACCGTTTGCTGGTCAACGCGACCTCGATTCTCCTCCGTTGTTGCATTCAAACTTTCGGAGTTCGACGGCTAGTAGCGCGGCGGACGAATACCAACACTCCAAGTCGTTCCTTTGGTTCACGGACGACTGTGAAAAGAACGGTTACGATAGGATAACGATCACGCACAGCCATTTTCGATTCAGAGTGAGTTTTCGGATCACAACGGCTATTCCACCGCCTTCTATACCTCGAATCACGGACTGACTTATGACCGCAGCAGGCCCCTTCGACGAACTATGCCTCGAAGATCCGTCAATGTACTACCCACCGCCCTCCCCATTCGACCATCGTCGTTTCCCACCTGGACGCATCTAGAGTCACGGAGGAGCTGAGGAAGAACGAGTGGATGGACCCAGGCCGAGTGGCCCCTTCAGATAGTGGCTCAGGGTGGCTCGCCACGGCTGGATCTCTCCAGACCGGGTCGGCCACCAATACTCTCTTCCGAAGAACGGAAACGACAAGTACTCGAGCGTAGTAACCGTGGCGCTCGAGTCCCAGCCTGGTGCCCCTCGATCCTGTCACTCCCGTAACCGGCATGTACCCCGAAAGGCTCCACCCGCCTGACCGTCTTGCACCCATCCCGCCGTCGTCAGGATTGCTGTAGCCCCACCCCGAGGGTGTCATCTACACTACTCCTACATTCTCTCCACCACACGTTGATCTGCCTTCGCATCCACGTTCATCCAGAGCTCAGTCGACTCTCAGCTTGTACTCTGATTCGTATTCGTTTTGCCAGCTGGACAGCGCAGCACCTTCGCCGACGATGTCTCAATCTCGTCGGTCATCTCCGGACGTGTCTCCAGCCAGCAGTCGACCCCAATCCGTCGATCCCCAGTCACCCGAAGACCACCTGTAGTTGGAAATACAGTATCACGAAACCAATCAACTCAAGGACTCGCCGTCCGTTCGGGAAGAGCAGAGCACCAAGGAGCAGGGCGGCTGTGGTGTCGGGATGTTGATGTGGGTCTTACGCTGAGACACGGCTGGGGATGGGGATGCGAGAAGAACGAAAAGAGTGGGTTCAACTGGTTGACAAAGGCGGCCGAGTCGGCAACGAAGAACCTTGAGAAGGCAAAGTCAAAGAAGAACCTGGACGTCAAGGGCGTGAAGGTGAGTTTCGTCTGGTCCGTGGAAAAGTGGAATCTCACCCGCTTCAGGCTCCAGTTCATCACCCTCGTACGGCCAGCGCTACCCATCGCCTCCACAGCCCATGTCCCTCGCTTCCCCTAACCCTTCTTGCGGCGTACATGATTGCCAGTAGTGAGAGCTGCTGGTCAATGTGTCATGACCCTCACAGCTTGGAGATCGTCTCGAGATCACCAGAGGGATAGCATCGTTCTGTGCGTATATCCCTTTCCAGTCGCCCCTTGTCAGCCATTCCCTACGTTCAGTCGGGCTGTCATCGACACGTTCCTCTATGAAGCCACCACTTCTACGGTTCCATGATCAATCCCCTGATTCGGCTATTGCATCCAGCCTATGATAACATTCTCGGATCACTGTGCAATGCAACGCAAAGAAGTTCGGAGACGTCCGCTGCTAGATATACCACATCTATGACCGTCTTTCATCTGTTACCGTTGGTTCACAACGTGTTGCTCCACTGAGTGACACCGGAAATGGAATCAACAGTGTTTCCGAGATAGCATGGGAGCTTGCTCATTCATCTGCGCAGAGACAGGAGAAAGATAGATATCTCCTAGCATCATAGATTTTTTTTACCTGCCACTCTTCTCCCTTGCTGCTTGAAGTGAATTTTCTGTTAGTGTGTCGTGCGTTTAGCCACCTCTTCATTTCTTTACACCAGTCAATCTTTCCTCGACAGGAGTATTATCATGCGTCGTTTGGACACTGTATGAATGAACAATGATACTGAGATATAATCAGAAAATCATTGATATATGAATCCCGACACCAAAGGCAATGTGATATTGTTGACATGATTGACAATATATAAAGTATAAATTTGATCCATGATCACTTGATGATATTCCAGGCTCCATAGTCATTAGAATGAGATTAGATGATTATCTGATGACAGTCATCTATCTCAAAGATAAAGTCATGTCAATCCATGATCTCACATGATCATTTCCTGATAAATATTTATCACAAAGATAAGTGCTTGTCAATATTGATCACACACTTTCAAAATGCATATAGTGTATCATTTGATATAAGTGGATATAATTTCCATGGCATAATTACATGTTATTAGCTGAACTATCAGGTTAAATCAGCTTTTCACCATTGATAATGAATTGTTTTGATTGAGAGGGTTGGTATACTTGGTGATCATCTGGCCAGACATCCACCATTTGATCAAACTTGGTCATGGATGTCTGTATTTCATATGTGAATAATACATGATCATATGTTGATATTGAGTTTTCATGAACCATCAGGGTGGTGTTGGTTGACCATTATATGACAACTCATTATTGTTCTTTATCTGAATGATATAGTATTATCAATAAATGATCACTCATTGGTCATCAGCCATCTTAATGATGAATACATATCAGTATAGATAATTTGCCTTCAGTATGAATGTGATTGATTGGGGATTATAAATGTTATCATTACCATGGAAAAATAATGGGTAATTATCAGAACTATCTGGTAAATCAACTGTTCACTATTGGTAATGGAATATTTTGATTGAGAGGGTTGGTATGCTTGATGATAATCTAGCCAGACATCTAACATTTGATCAAACAATGTCTGTATTTCATATGTGAATAAGACATGATCATATGTTGATATTGAATTTTCATGAACCATCAGGGTGGTGTTGGTTGACCATTATATGGTAATTGATAATCTTTCATCATCTGAATGATATAGAATTATCAATAAATGATCATTTACTGGTAATCAGCCATCTTAATGATGAATACATATCAGCATAGATGATGTGCTTTCAGTATGGAAATTAATTTTCAATGATTACAAATGCTTATTATTTCTATGGCATAATGATGAGTATTTATCAGAACTATCTGGTTATATCAGCTCTTCACCATTCCCCTGATGCCCCGTTAGATCAGCCAGACGAGCTCAAGCCAGCCACAGAACACATTGGGCGTGACGAAACCCGAATCGCTTCCTTTGGTTGCCCTCAAGATGCCGTCACGGTCTCGGGCTTTTCCATCTCGGAACCCGTCAATTCGCATCTCGTAAAACTATAGACGACCTCGCAGGGCATCTTGCCCTTCTGGACGAACTCGCGACGGGACTCAAACGCCTCGAACGACTCACACTCGACTACTTCGTTTGCGTTGTTTCCACTGTATCCTCTTTCCTTGTCAGACCGCGCGTGTGTTCTCGTGGAACGTTTAGGTTAGCAGGGTTCTAAGGGCCTACATCCTATGCTAACATATCCCCGTCATTTCCCAACAACAGTAAGCAGCTCGCTCGACGGACCCACGAACTGAAAAGCCCTCTGGCCTTTTACTATAGAATTTCAAATTCACGGATATGGTTTTGCTAATCAAATCACTGTTGGCTTTTCTGATTAACTTCCCTATCGCAATGCGTGGGTTCTTCTTTAGCACACTTTAGAGTCATTGAGCAGTAATCGACTGGGGTGGTAGCGACTCGGAAGTAAAGACGTGTAAATTTTGGGTTTCTGTGGATTGAGTAACTTAACTCGAGCTGCTCCACTAGCTCATTTGGAAGTTGGATTCTGTTGGAACGTGCGTATCACAACACGCGTGTTCTTTTTGGTGTTTCGACTTTCCGGGGCCAGGACCGCGGCCTTGAATATTTGATCTATCTTATTTGTAAATCGTGCCTGTGCCTGCAAGCCCTTTGGTGGCACAGCTTTGAACGTTTGCGTTCGACAAAACCCTTCTCCGAGTCCCACTTCGTGGGAGTCGGGGATTGGTCAAGCAAGGTAACTTGGTTTCAAGTTGGTACGCCAAAACTTGGAAGGTCAGTGAATCTTCTGCTGTTTGTAACCACCAACCAAGCCCAAGGCCGATTCAGATGACGACAATGGGTACGGTCTTCTGTCAGTCCTTGCAGTTGTAGCTATTTTTTTTTTCAGGTTACCCCGTATGCTTGTCAATCCGGCCGTTCAGTCCCTCGTAACGGTATTCGGATTTGTTTAATATGGCAACGCACTGCACTGCATTCACACGGGTCGCTCGGGTACGAAACATAAGTACCAATTTAAATTGAGAAAGATCTCCCGCCCCCGCCCGTTCAGGTCCTCCTGGGACAACGCCAACAAACGCTGCCCAGCTAGCGTTTCAGAGGCAACCACCGACGGTCGAGCACTCGACACGTTCGCCGCCCTTCCCCGTATCCGTCTTACCAGCGCTGCCTCGCCGCTTCCCCGCCACTGGTCCAGCACCACCCAGGGTTTCAACGGTGCGCACCCTCTCCATCCCTTCACTTGGCCCGCTCACGTAATAATTCTCCGATGGTATGTATGATACAAGGAAAAGATCACCACCTCGCAAATCTTCCGGCTTGCGTGGTCGCTTCGAGACTCTCATCGATGTGACTGGCTACCAGCTAGCGAAACACAGAGTACCTTGGTAGGAGGTATGCATGACCAGCCTGAATGTGGTCTGGCGACCGCAGTCCGTCTTTGTGGTCATGTTCGAGGTAGGTCATGTGTGGGTGAATGATTTTGTGGGCTCAACATACTTTCATCTTTAGTTTGTCGCCGTCTTCGGATTTGATATCGGAATGAACGTGGGTGCTCCGGCGTCGATCGGAGGTCGATGTGCATATTATTAATGTCTGGCAGGTCAGTATTTCTTGGCACCTCCGAGTCAGCCAGTTGGATTTGGGTACAAATGTTATTTCGTCGCTGGCGCGTATGCCACTCCGATTGTCGGTGCCACTGGCAGGATTAGCATCGCACGGGGTCATCGAACTGACGCCTGGTATCAGATCGCTGTTATACTTGGCGCATTGTTTGGCCGTTTTACGGGTTTACGAACGGTTGGATCATGAGATTTAGCATTCGGCATCGAGGCCGAGAACTTCCGATTGTGGTGTGTTGTTCGTCAACAAGTCGAACCCGTAACGATGACGCAGGATCAGACGCAAGGGTATACTACCTGGCAGCGCCTTTGTTCTTGTGCAGATTTTTGCTCCTTGGAGCAGGGATTCAGTATCTGAACGTGAGGCCCTTAATAACGGGTTGGGGAATCGTACAGGTAGCTAGAATGATGAAGAGGACCTTCACCAACAACCAACCGGAACTACTACTTCAATGATGTAAGCAGCGGGTAATACACGCCCAATGACAATCTAGCGTCAGCGTCCTCAGTGTACGCATTTCCACCATCATAATCACCTTGCTTGGGGTTTTTATTTTTATTTTTATATATCGCACCCATAAATCGTGGGAAAGTGAAATCCCTATCTTACCAGCGTTTGCCGAAAGTCCGATATTGTCGTCTTTCTTGATGCACGACACCGTGCCACAAAGCGACAACGATGACGACGCGACAAACACCGCGACGGCGTGTCACGAGAGGACGACGACGACACATGACACATCGACGAGGGGCCACAATGGGACGACAACGACCACGGGCGGGTACTTGATGGGTACCGTGGGTTTCAACCTGGGCAGTCCAACCTGTACCCGTACCCGCGCGTTACCCTTACCCTTACCCGCACGGGTAACCTGTACCCGTGCAAAACCCTAGAGAGGACGATGACGACGACTCAACGACACTGCGGCAGAGGGGACAACGAAGATGACACGACGAGGACGGCAGGGAGACGAACGACGCGATGGCGAGGGGAACGAAAACGAGACGAAAACGAAAACGACAAGACAATGTCACACGACAACGACACGTGGATGAATGAATGACCATCCGGCCCCCGCCCCCGCCCTCGCCCTCACCATCCCACCATGACGACAACAACACTTGGCGCCAACAACAACCGTCGCCGTCGCCCTGTCTGCCATCCTCGCCATCCGTCCCACGACAACGACAACGACGTCGATGACGGGCCCTCCCCTCCCCCTCCCCATCTCAGACGATACCATCGCCGTCGCCTTGTCTGTCCCCATCCCCATCGTCGTCTCCCCAACTTGCAGAAGCGATCACGCAACGCGCACGATCGTGTGCGCTGCGTAGTCGCTGCTGCATGCTGCTCTCGCTGTCTTTCTCGTGATTTCCCTTGCCCTCCCCCTCCCCCTCCGCGTCTCCCCCTCCCAATCCTCATTCCCAAGACACCGACGCGACGATGGCACGACGACGACATGCCAGTGTGCCATACCCTTGCCATACCCGTCTCACGCCGATGCGACGGCGAGCGGCCCTCGCCCTGTCTGTCCTTGCCCTCCCCAATATTGCTATACCCCTCTCCCTCCCCATTAACAACCATTGCCGTCGCCGTCGCCGTCGCCCTGTCTGTCCCCGCCCCATCCCTATCCCCGTTCCCCCAGCTTGCTGAAGCGATCACACAATTGTGTGCGCTGCGCAGTCGCTGCTCTCGCGATTTCCCTCGCCCTCCACCTCGCCCCTCCCCATCCTCATTCAGATGACGACCGTGACGACGGTCGCCCTCGACCTGTCCCGGTCTGCTCACCCCACTGTCCCCATCCCCAAATTTCCCGTCCCCCTGGCAGCGTTCAGAAGCGATCACAGAACGCGTGCGATTGTGCGCGTTATGCGGTCGCTCCTGCACGCCGCCCTCATGATCTTTTGGGTCGCATACCCGCAGTGCGGGTGCGGGCGCGGGTTCATGCCCGCACCCGTGCCATACCCTAAACCTGGGAGACGAACTCAGAAGCACGGACGGTGAAGGCGCCGAGTATGAGGGAATGAACGGCCCGCGTGAGTCCTGCAGTGGGAATTCTAACGACGGGATACAAGGATCTGAACTCATGGGCGCTGCTCGCGATGTCGAGTCTGCAGGACCGCATCAGAGCACAGCGGAACGCAGAAACGAGCGGATGAGGAGCATTAATATTGATCTGGACACACGCTGGGACACACGGGGAACATGTTCGGGCAGCCGATGGCTAGAATATGGCTCATAAAATTCTTGTAATTTCAATCTCATGTCGGCTGGTTTCAAGGTATTCTTATTTCTGTTCATTGCATAGTACAACCCAAACCATCTGCTCGCACATCAAAACATACCGTGACATTGACCGATCTGAGCACAGTAAGTTATCACAGGGGACTCTGACGGTTCTACTAGTAAACGTCCATGTGACAAGCAAGGTTTTTGCCGGCGCCAGCCGGCGCTTCCACAAGTGGAGAAAAGGGTGCTCTTTAGTAAAGTTTCACGTAGTCCATGGCACTGATCAGTGTTGTCAGCCAAGGACACGGCGACGCCGCATGCTTAAGGCGTCGTCGTCGTCATCCTCCCTCGCTCAACGACACACTGCGACGACGCGTGCTCGAAAGTCGAGACGGTGAGTGCGCATCGTCGTCGCACCTTCCTCTCCCTCCCTCGCTCGAGCAACAACTCAACAACACGACAACTTCAGGTTGATGACGACAATGGAGAGTATGACTTGTTGTCGTCCTCCCCTTTCTCACCCTCCTCACCAGCTTGTGAAATGGTGTCGAGGAGTACGTGTCCGCGTTAGCGAACAAAATTTAAGTGCGTTGTTGCTCTTTCTTTTCTTTTTTGCTTAACCTGATGACATATGTACGGTTCTTCAAGTTGTTCTCCCCGGTGCACACTCACCGCGCGGACCTTCACACTCTGTCGTTGGTGCGTGGAATTTTCCCTTTTTTTGATTGGCTGCGGGGGTTCTAATTGACGTGTGTTTGTGCTGCGAGGTGACGTGGCAGCGGATGATTTTATGTATTATTTACTGCCGGCGATGCCGGCCGGGAACCTTGCTTGCGCCTGGCAGTCAAATCTTTCCTCAGGCTCACTCGCTGACCTAGACCTCTTTCGCTCCTACGCACTCGGAGCAGAGATCAAATAAAACTGTTACGTGATTTTGAAGCAGTCTATTTACAAAACATCCGTCGCGCGAACTGTACAATGATTCAATGAGGAAAAACGATCAAAGGAACTTGCTATGGAAACAAGAAAAGACTTTGTGGATGGCAAATATGACGTGTAAACGAACCAATTTTTTGGCTTTTTTTCCGCATTCTATATGCGATGGTTGATACATGGACACCATTACCGTTCTTGATTTCGAACACTGTTTCGCGTTCAAATGAAACGACGGACGGACGGCGCCCGCAAGTAACGCGATCTGAAGCGAAGCACGAATCCTGATTACGCAAGACTGCCTAATCCACGTCCCAGGTCACGAACCCGTTACTTGCGCAAGTCCAGAATAAGCCACAGTCTACTTGCTCGATACTGCTCTACTTAGTAGATTTTTACTTGCCGGGTGATCAACTTAAAATTCACTTATTGTGCCATAAGTAGCCATAAGGGTCAAAATGCTGATGCAGGAAGAGATTCTAGGAGCATTCAAGTTGGTAGAAGGATGCAGTGAGAAGGAAAATGAGAATGACGTCAGTCCAACGATTCGACCGACACAAGACTAATACGTACACCGGGAGACCACAGCAACACGAGCTTCGGTTTGGACATCGGTATGCAGATGCGGAGGAGGCGGTCAAGGAATAACATCGCTAGGCATCGAAAGAACGATCAGAGGACGTTTAGGACCCCACGATGACCGGTACGCGAGCAGCATCTCGTATATAACATACCCCGTCAAGCTCAACGAGACGACGATATAGAACGCGAGCGTGCTCAACATTTTATATGTTAATAGATCATCAGCACAGGAATAGAGAAGGAGCTCACAGTTTCTGGTCGCGATGGACAGCATGGCTACCCCGATGGCGTACAATAACTTGCAGCTTGCGGTGAAGGGATCAGATGTTGGGGGCATCGCTCCATGGCTAAAACTCATAACTATCATTAATCAGCCCCAGACTCTGTATGGAACAAAGGGATGACAGACAGTACGATGAGGCTTTCAAAGAGCCAGCTCTTGATGGACTATGGATGGAATTGCGACTTGACACCACTAGCACGGGCTATCGACATCTAGATGGGTATTATACCGTCGTCGTCCTGCTCGCCATGCCATCCGCTGTTGGGAAGTACCTGGCTGTAATGAAGACGGGCCGACGTACCCTTATAATCTGCGTCAATTTCGTCCGCGGATTGAATTAGCGCGATTGCACAACAGTGAGCCGTGGGGAATGGAGATGGGGGAGGCGCAGCAAGACGCAACGGTTAGTAGGCACTCACATGGAGAGCTCCTTCCTTATCGTGTCCAGTCGCTCCTGGACTTTAATATCACCCTACCTCTGAGCTGTTCGTGTTGCTACCCTTGCTCATTCTGAGCATGATTCTTGGATCCTTTCGGACGTGACTACCTCCGAGTGAAGTCATTGAACGTGCAATCTGGGTCCAGAGCTGCCCGGACTCCGGCCTTAACTAGGTACGCCGTGACAAGTTGTTGTCGTGAACGAGTTGCCTGATTTGGTCAATCAGGTTGAGACCGACCTCGTCTCGTTCCCCACCATCGACATGAACTTTCTTCAGTACACCTGCTCTATATCTTACTGTGCGTTGCCACGTCCCATCATTCTTGTAGATGGTCCCCTCACGTCCTCACACAGGCAAGCGTCGTTACCAATGTGATAGGCATCACTTTTCAGTGAGCTGTCGTCTCTGCTCGCTCGGTCATCGACTACTAATCATCGGGTTCTTCTCAGATTTGTATTTTCAAATGTGAAGTACCAGTGAACTTGAGTTTCCAGCTCAACTAACTGATCATCGTTACACAGAATATATTGGCGAGTATCGGGATACCGTGAGTGATGATTATTGCGACTTTTTATGTCCAAATCTTCCGAGACTCAGACCTGATGTTCGTTAGCTTGAACCCACTGGTCACCGTTACAGGGCAACGGGTCGTGTTGAACCTCCGAAGCATGCAATCGCCGCCCTATTCACAGCAAGTTTTCGACCTGAATCTAATCACAGATTCCTCGTTACTTTCTCGGTCGGCCAAAGATTCTCATCGTGCGCTCGACGGCGATCCACTGGCGCAACGAGATTTAGATTGCCGCGACCGCGAGGTTGCGAGTGGAATCGAAATGCTCGACAGGCCAGTAAACAGGCCATGAGGGTTGTTTGGTGCGGACGGGGATTTTGAGAGTATGTTTGTGCTTGTTGTCTGTGAAAATAGCAGTTGGAACCCTTTCCCCCAACTTTACAGCCGCCAATGTTGGCGGTTGAGGTTGCAATGTTAAATATCCTGTACCCTCACGGAGGTCATGGGATGCCTTGAACTCGAGCATTATTTCTGGGTCACATTGATCTGGACCAACATGACCTCCGTCAACTTGAAGTCGGCCGGTGGCATTCGACTTTTGCTGATTTTTTGGTCAGTAAACCTAGCGTCTCAGATCTATCAACGAGAGACACAATTACAATCACATCTGCTCACCATCACTCGACATCGCTGCCGAAAGTTGAGCGTTTGAATCATTCTTCGCAACACACGGATTTCAAATGTATATCATCCATAGACTCGGAGCTCGACTGAATGACAATGCAACAAAACGAGACAATAGATGTAGTGTACCTGACCTGCCAGTACGTCTGCTCGTCCGGCTCCCGGTTATCTCGCTCAGATTCGAAGTTTGTCGTCGGAGACGATCGTGTTGGAGGTACTATCCCTTACCCCCAAATCGGCACCTACCCCCAAATCGGCACTACACAAAATACACAACACTTTTGTCATTTTATGGTACACATATCAATTTTTGTACTATACCTGTGTCTCTGAAGTTAAACGAGAAAAAACAATGCAGTAGTTCTTGAGATCGTGCAATTGACCTGCGTCACGCCAGTTGTCACTCACCGAGCACTTGCCGAAGCGGTGTTTAAAATACAAGGCTGACAACGACTCGGAGTTGCTTGCTGAAGAACGTTGGAACGGGCGGAGTTCTCAACCCAGCTGTGTGACATTCCGTGCGAATTTGTGACCGCCGATTTGAGGGTAGGTGCCGATTTGGGGGTAAGGGATAGTAACTATTACTAATATTTGGCCATACATCGCTTCGACAACCCGTCTAGTTTCTAGACGAGCCTGAGACAGACATTTCGTCGCTCATTCACACTGATCTAATACGTGTCCACCCACATGCGTTTTCTTCTCTCGCTGTGCTAGGGAGGGGACTATTCCGTTTCGGCTCCAAGCTGTGCAAGGGGGAGGGCTGCTGCCCCTTTTTCGCTCTCCCATTGCGACTCGCACACTGGGTGCCACTGGCAGCCCCGATCGACGCTCCCCCCGACGCCCGAACTGTGCGCCACGTTCAACACTTTTGCCCCTTCCCGTCATTGTGACCTGTTACCGCAACGCTGCCTCGATCGCGCTGCTCGTGCCGTGTAAGTTCGTACTCACTACTGATAAGTTAGTGAACTCACAAAGCTCCTGCGCGACGGCAACGGCTCTGCACTTCTCATTTCCCGTTCGTGCCGCTTCACTTGACTCGCACATTTCTCCGATTCTGCACTCCTATGTAAAAAAAATTCATCCTCGCTCGATCGGTGGCGACTCGGACCACCTGTAACGTCCACGGCAGCATTACTGGGCGAGACGCTGCAATGGACGTCCTTTTCAATACGCCCATTCGAAGACGTTCCACGACGGTTTCTAACCTCTGTCGTCCGGTCTTGCTGTTGAATTCATTATAAACCGGTGCCGCACGGCAGCGAATAAGTGCTGGCGGGTACCCCGAAAGGGTTCTTCCTGCCCGATTAATCTGTGGGTATCGCCTCCACCTTCCTTTCGCCTCCACCCCGATCTACGAGCAGGAAGCATCCCTCCTCCCCACTCTTTATTGCCCCAACTGCAACCAATCTATCCGGGGTTGCGCCCTCACATGCCACCAGTGCCTCTGTGGCCTGGACAACTCCCTCGATAAGGCTTAATATTTGTAGCTGAAACCCTAAACGTCCTCGGACGGGCAGCGGTAGGGGTAGCGGAGCCCCCTGACGAGAGCTTTCGCAGGCTCGAAACCGCTGCTATCCCGCTCCCTTATCTGCCCCTACTCGTACTGTAGATCGTAGCCTCTAACGGCCAATCGCCCGACCCTAATCCTCGGAGAGGTGTGTCAGACGGACGAGCAAGCAGACCCGACCGCCCGAGTATCCTCTTCTTGCACACAGACCTGATCCAACGCAGTAACTGTCCTCCGTGACTACCACAACAAGTGGCTTCCGACACTTATTCCGTACTGTTTCCGAGGAGGCGATATTGTTCAAACCATGATACACTACATATGTCCGACCTGTCCATTGCGAATATGACAGGGCGTCTCCGGAGTCGGGGACTGGCGCTCCTGGGCGCCGCTACGATGGTGAAGCATTTCCTCACCGAGGGTGACAAATTCCTTGTCTCGTATTGGAGCCCCCTTCAAGATCAATGGGGGCTATGCGATTGCTTCAAGTACATGAGACGTGATGTCGGTTTCGCATTCTGGTTGTAGGATCTTTGATCGCATGCATAGTCTTTCAGACTATCGAAGAAATGTGCCGCATGTACTTTTCTAGAATTTGTCAAGTGATACATCAGATCTTCAGAGCAGAGTTCCACTGCCACCCGATCTCCGGATAGCTTGGTAGCGTTCGGTCAAGCATCTGGCGCTGTTGCGTCCTTGCTTTCCGTTCAAATCGCCTTCTCCATGTTGGTGGGAACGTTTGGCTCTGCTTATCTGCCGATTGGCTTGCAGCTTTTACTGCCAGCACAGTATATACACACGAGTGCGCCTAGAGTATTGTCTGCATGGATATGGTATATACCGCGTTGCTACTTTACAAGACCTGCGTATACAGAGCCGGTATGTTGTTTGTCATTGGCAGGTGAATGGGCTCTGATATTCCATAGATGGATGCTCGCCTTCTCAGTGATCTGTATTCTGTCTGCCAGTGCAGCTGCATTATACAATCTCGGATTTGGCGACACATCGCTTGTGTACGCCAACATCGCCAATCTCACCGCCCGCATATGGTACACGGCGGCTTTCTACTTTGGGAAGAGGACGCCATCCCACCGGTTTAGCCTTGCAAATGTGGTCCCCGGGTGGCAACAACTCGGCCGAAGAGCGTTGCTCTCTCCGCCGGTACTCGTCCATGTCGCTTTGGGAGGTGGGCTGGGCCTTGTGCGCGTTGGACTGTGGTGGTTAACGGAGGGAAACGATTGGTTGCCGGAGAGCGGATCAAACTAGATATGGGCAAGTATGTGTGTACACAAGTCAACAAATTAAACACCGCACGCGATGTTGCCACATTGCACTGCCACAACACAGTGCCTCTTCATTCAAGAAGTTGTTCTTTACATGCACCCATCACGGAATGTCTTCGGAGATCGTAGAACCCATTGACGAAGTGAGTGTATCCAATGGATGGGTTATTGGACCTTAACGATTTATAGACATTGGCAACTCTCAGGCCCAATTGGCTGGTGATAATGGTCAGATTTACCTGTTTCAGTGGCTCGCAGCTCTAGAGAAGAGTCTCAGAGAGGGTGCTGTCGTAGGTCTCCGTGCATTTCATAGAATGCAAACGGTCTCACCGCTCTCTAGGATCAGCTGAAATCCAACCAACCTTCGGTCGAGGACACGTTGCTCAAAGTCGTATGTGGCAACGACAGTTATCCGCTACCCGGCCGTGGGCTGCGCAACATTAACATTGCAGCTAGATATCCTTCTATACTCGAGGCGATTCAAGGACGTTATTTGACACGCTCCGAACTCTACTCAAAACTGCAGGAGACGTGAAAATAGACAAGAATCCTGTTCGGATGTAGGTTTTCTACTTTACATATCGTGTTGTCTTTGCAATGAATGGTACTAGAGCAGCGTTTTGGACAATTGGCGAACTTATGGCTGCCTTTGGTTCTCAGGCATGTTTAGAAACTCTTTCCGACGGGCATTGAATTAAAGCTGTCCTTCTAGTTCATGTCCTTCTTGGCTGAAATCGCTACCATTTCCGTGAAAACACATTCAGGACTTCCAGCGTGAGGAGAACGAATTCATTGCTTTCGTTTCAAACCCTGATTTTTTTCTACCAGTCTCTTCAAATGCGCTGTCACGCTCTGGTTATGCTTAGCAAAGCCCTGAACTCAGCGAAGAAGGCGTTATCGGATTCTCTCGCCAAGGATATACTCAAGAATATGAAGAACGGTCTAGTGGACAAGGTTCTTCCCGTCCAACGAGCAGCCGCTGGGGTAATGCACCTTGCTCTGGTAAATTTCAGTATTTTCATACCATTTCAAGGTTCTAGTTGCGATGTTCTCTCCAGAAGAATCGGTAACACTCGTGGACATCGAGTCTGTGCTCGGACTTTGCATCAAAAGCTTAGATGGCAGCGATCGGTTGACCAGACAACTGGTCGGTCATATGCTAGCGGCGACACAATTCCTTCGAGTTCCCGCTACACCCGACCCCCCACCCAAGGCAAAGAAAGATCAAGTGGTCTTCTCGGTCCTGAAGAGATGCTGTCGCAATCTTTTAACAAACCCAGCGATGCCATAGGTCATTTAGCGAACATCTCAGGAACGGCGTTCTTGTCGAGCCAAGCGAAGGTGTTGGTCGATCATATCGTGACCCGCAAGGTCGCGCTGGTTGTGCTCTGGCCTTTGCAGCCTAACTTTTGTGCCATTTGTTTCGAGCACACTTGATGCTCGCCCGCATCCACCCCTACCCTTGCTTTCACCAACAGTGTTGTCCAATCCAATCCATCATCACGACCCACCCTTTTTCAGCAGTTAGCTGGCAACGATTACAACCCCTTAATGACTGCGGCCTCAGGATGGCAGGCGCCCACTGGCCAATCCAACGTCACTTTGGCATCACGCATCCAGATGAGCACTAGTCCCCCTATAGATAACGCCAACACTGCGCCTTCTGGATATATGCGACCTGTGTTGCGCGTAAACACCGTACGGCGCTCTATCGAAGACACCAGTCTCATTCTACCTGTCGAAGTTTTACCTCCACAATCAGAGTCGTTGCCAGACTCACCCACCTCTCTGGCTCCACCTCCAGAAAAAGCGCACGTCGTGTCTTCTGTTCCCACAACCATGAACGGGACGACGACGAGGGATTCTCGGCTCCCTACGCCAACCATCTCTACGAACACCGCTTTAAAACCAGCGGAGCCTGTCCCGTCCATCATGGTTGTGGATGCCGTGACTCCGCAGGACCCGCAATCATCATCATCTGCAACTGCTGCAACTGACTTGGTAGCCCGACAACAGCGTTTGCAGTCTATTGGTGCGACACTTGCCAATCACGCTTCTCCACTCCTCCCCCCATCGACTCTTTCTCTGTCACCTGGGATACAGGGGAATGACGACATCGCTCTCAGTCAACCCATCCGGTCTCAAAATGCTTCCCCCTTGATAGCTCCCCACAATTCTGATGAGACGGGGTCGAGTACTGGTGACATCCCAATGGACATCAACGCTTTGTCCGCCGCTTCCCCCTCGCTCGCGAATCTCATCCACGAACGCGAGGTTCAACGCAGAATCATCGTTGGCAACTTTCAAGACCTTAACACTGCACTCGACACCTTGCATCGTATACAAGTCGACAGCGAGAATGCTCTTGCACTCCAGATGCGGTCGTTTGAAGACCAACGTGTGGCGTTCGAACATGCGAAACACGCCGAGGAGATATCGTTGCAGCAACAACTCAAGGAGCTCCAGAAGAAGCGTGAGGAGTTGAACACCAGAGAAGCCTCTTTGGCTTCATTGGAGAGAGAAAGCAAGGCCAGGGAGGAAGCAAGAAAGGCTATGTTTGCGAAACGGCAAGCACAAGATGAAGAGAGGAGAGCTGCTGAGGCGAAGAGGTTTCAGGAACAAATCGCAGCTGCAATGAAGGAACTCGAAGAACACGAGGCTTGGAAAGCAAAAGGTCTACTCGGGCAGCTCTCAAGCGAGCCCCTATCAGACGATCTACCTACCGAACCCGTGGAGGGCATGGATGAAGGGGAAGTAGCGGCTGTCAAGTCCCGCGCTGACCTGCTTCGTGCCGTGAAACATCTCCGCCGAATGCATACAGACAAGGTGGAGAAACTGCACGAATCCAATCGCACCCTACGCAGGTTGGAGGAAGAAAGGAAACAGAGACAGTCTGAAGAAGCAGAGCGTCAGCAGATTGCGAACGAGGAACGTATCCGGGCGCAAGCGGAAATGGAACGCTCTCGCCAGGCGCAGAGCGAACTACAACGTCGGCTGGAAGCAGAGCGAAAACGTCAAGAAGATGAGGCCCAACTGTTGGCTCAGCAGCGAATCCACGCTCAAGCTCAAGCTTCGAGCCGTGCAGAAAAGACCAATGCCCAGACATTCGAGAATCCCAACCGTCCTGAAGAAGTATCGCAACGACAGGCTATCGCAGATATAACTACTGTCCGCACAGCTCGCGATGCGAATTCTCTCTCTACAACGGCGCCACATCACCCTGTTCCATTGCCTATTATCCGCATAAGTCCGGGAGGTCCGCTGAGCACTACTACTTTGCCGTCGAAGCTGAAGGGGGATGTACCTACCTCTAGTGTTACGCTTGCTAATTCGGTCCCGGGGGCCACTGGAGGACATCTACCCAAACCCCTGTCGCTCCCCTCTTCGCGCCGTGTGTCACCCGCGACACTTCCGGTCATCCCAACCTCTATCGAAAGTGGAAACAAGTCATCCTTCCACTCCAAATTCGCATCGGAACGCAACAGTCTTGTTAATTCAGGTATCCTCTCTACTCCGGCCCCGGCCCCGGTTCCCAAACCCGCGTTTCCGCAAACACCAAAACCTAAGTCGCAATCCATCCCAAATCCCACGATCAGAGGGAATCAAGAGGTCAACATTGGACCTGTTCATGGCGTCTCACCCACTCAGCGGAATGTAAACCTTCGTCATTTGAAGAGGTCTCGTGGCCGCGTCGAAGAAAATGATAGTGGTGACCGTAGCGTGCGGATGTCCGGCGTGAAACTCGAAGATGACTCCCTCCCCTCTGTGAAGACAGAAGAACACGACGACCACTCTCGCCAACTCGTGCCGGCTTCGCTTCTGACCAATCATCCAGCATCCCTTCCACCTCGCCCAGCCGTAATCCCTCCGCCCCGTCCGCGGACGTCTAAGAAGCGCTATCCGCCACTTCCATCCCAGGCAGATTTATCCAGTCCTTACCCGCGTGGAGATAACGATTTGCCAGCAAGAAAGGGCGAAGCGGAGGGTACCACCAGTCAACAACCCCGAGAACTGCCCTCTCAAGCCCCCCCGAGCTTACAAGTAATAAATCCCCCAGACTTGTTACCAGTTACCTCCCAGGCCACGAATTCCCTTCTTTTGGCTCCGGTGCACCCGGGGACGCAGCCTACAGAGCCCCATTTTAACGCAGGTTATGGACCCCTTCGAGACCGTACAGAAAATCGTGACGCCACCTCTTCTGAACCTGCTAGTGCTAATATATTGGACTGGGAAGATCCATCCAGGACGAACCGAAGACCCACTGAGGAGCACCGTATACATGTCCGACACTCACGAGATCGAGGGCGGGACGCTCAACAATGCCAATATCAGCGGTGACTGACAGGCCTTTCCCGTCGTGAGTCGTATAATCGATGCCATCATTACGATCTCTTGACCTGATGTTCAAGAGTCGACACGGACAAGAACGCTGGTGCTCGCTCTCGTCCAGGAGTTCTCGCTGGAAGAGGACGAAACTATCTTGATTGAGGCTATCAAATGCACTCAGCACCTACTCGTGTTTGCCCCGGAACACGTCGATATCCCGGAAACGGTGGGACGCTTTAGGCCGTATCTTTGGTTCTAGCCGTCGACAGTTGAGGCTCGCTGCGATTGATGCACTATACCAACTCGTTCAACAGGATGCACTCGTGGTATCAAGGATTGGTGGAGATCAGTTGGTAGAGGACCTCTTTGGTATGCTGGATGGCGATCCCAGCATCGAAGGTGTTCGGAACGTCATCGCAAGCTGGCTTGCTCAGACCGCCATTCATAATCCTTCCGCTTGGATTGAGTGGTCACCGTACCTCTTTTGCGCAAAACGCCTTGGGCCACGCTGTACACCGAAGCGCTTCTCAGGATAGGAGATAATCCCTCCCAAGCCATTTTAGAGCATCTTGGCGGTGACCTGCCCACCATGGCCCTCCTCTTCGGAATTATCCCCTCTACATTTATATCTCAGTTCACGACACGTTCCAATGTCCATGAAACCACGAGAATGAGCAACGGCACAAAACAGTTCCACGAACGACTGGCCTGGAAGGCGATCGGGCTGGGAGGACCCGGGACACAACATGACCTCAACAGGGCTCCGAGGCCGTCAAAAAATCTCTACTTCTCGCCTAGAGATCTTGCTGTCTTCCTCTTTCGCATATATCTCCACATGTTCTCCGACGAGGACGTCGGCCCCCGACTTCGACTCCTCACACTTTCACCCGATAGCGCCCTTCAAGCACTACAGTGGTCTGGTGTCCTACACTACAACCGACGTTCCTTTGCCCTCTTCGTGCATTACGTGAAGACGAGGGTGCAAACAGACTGGTGGCGTACGATGGATCTGTTCGAGGACTTGGTGTTAGACGACGAGCAGCTAATGACGGGAAAACACGCGTACCAGGAACTATGTTGCCAGCTCCATCTCCTCGGCATATACATCGCACCAGGTATGTCTATCCCAGCTCTGCGCCATTTCGTACATGACACCATCGCTAGTGATGACGATTGCCTCGGGCTGTTTCAAGGCTGGACCCAGATCCCGAAAGTTGTGACAGTCGTACTCGTCGTCCCCAGAGACGCGATTTCTAGACTTGAGCCCGACTTCAAGGACGTCGGGACGCCCGTTTTACATTGTGACATGCAAGATGGACCGCGTCAACTCTGGTTCGCCGTCACGTCTGCCACGTTTGGGACGCTGTGCGTCACTGGTACGGGCGAGCACCGAACAGGAGTGGTCGTCGAAAGCGTCACCGCGGACCCAACGACAACTACCACAAGGCAACCCCCATGGCGGACCAAGGCACCCATGGTCGTCACGTTTTCGGTCCCGACCATTTCTGTGATGGGCTTTGGGCAGAACCCCGGGGCGACGATCGGTTTGGCGTTGCACCCGACTATGGGAGTGACGGTCAAGTTTGCTAGTCGACTGGGGTGCGATTTGACGGTGTTCAGGACCAGATTGACGGATGCACAAAATGTGTTCGTGCTGGCACAGTGTCCCGTCTTGAGTACGTGCAAAGGCAAGGATGCCATCGGAGACACGGCCGGTCACTGGCAGGAAGATATTGGGCCTTCGTACTCGGAACAAGCCGCTAGCGGCGCCATGGTCGTGCCTCCCAGGACAATTGCAGACGTCCGAGTCCAGATGAACGACTCGACGTCTGCAGCCCAATCCTTCATCGTACGCGTCGACGTCACAGATCCCGACGCACAAGCTGCCCTCGCAGATAAACGGACAATTCCGGTCGTCAAATCCTCCGCGGGATGTCCGAGAGGCCTTGATGCCAGCTTGAGGATAGGCACCTATACGCATCCGGTTCGGTTCCCACTCCCTGTCGATGTAGCGCGCGCAAAACTGCGTGTAGCGAGGCGCTCGTCGTACGTTGAGGTAAGTCGTGCTAGTCACGGCGTTTTTTTGCATTCATGTTCGTTCTGGTGTTCACCTTTGATCTGTCCAGGTCGTAGCACCACTCGCTCCGTTCGAAGTCCGACCTGAGCGTGATATCTCTAACCGGTTCGCATCTCTGTCCTTGGGCCCCGAAGACGATGGCGCACCGACGCTGGGGAGCATTCACCGGATCAACCTCGATCAATGCCCCACGTTCCAACTGTCGACATGCACACAGACACGCCAGGTAAACTGGTACATCCTACACATCATCCATATGTTTTCCGAGCTCGAACAACGGCGTACACTTCGTGCGAGTCGCGAATTCCCAACAGCCGGCGATCAGGTGGCCCCGCTGGATACACTCACGCGCGTTAAACGGACGTTGCATCATCTTTTGCGCGACGCGGCAGGCGCCCATCCGGATAGTCAAGGCCCGGAAAGGGTGTTTGGGCTCTTCGACACGTCACGCGGGAGACCGTATCTTTATGTTGTCGTTGCGCACACGCGTGTGGACGTTGGATCGCACACGATGGTTGCGGATGCGTTCGTCGCGCTGGATACACCTGCTGTGCGAGAGGCTCTGTGCATCGCGTTGTGCGACTCTACGTCCGCGTCTATGGGTGATACTAGCCACCTGAACCGGCGTCCTGATGACATGCCGATCAAGTTCATCCCGACGGACGCAGACGAGACAACGGCATGGTTTCATCTCCTCCCCCGCCTGACTGAACGGTGTCGGACGTGGCCCCACGAAAAAACGTGCGTTTATCGCACCTCCTCGAAGGGGAAGCAAGAGTCCGACGAGCACGCCATCGGAACTCCATGGGAGAGACACAGCCCGCTAGGATCGTGCTACGAACCAATGCTACTCAAAAGGTGGTCGACACTTCTAGGAACCTCGATGATGAAGGCCAATCTCTGAACGTGGCAATGTCTACAGACAACTCTGACCAAGGCCGCTCGTCGTCCGTTACCATGTCCCGCTGGAGGACTCAGTTGTTTGCTCTACACTGTTTGCACGAGATTTGCACCATCGTAGCTCAGTTTGGGAGGCAGGAACATTTCGATATACCATATGCACGTACTCGGGGCTTTCCCGTCCAACTTCTCGTCTCTCGCGTACCAGATCTAATCAAGATGGCATTTACTGCATCGGCAGCATATGTTACAGAGATTCGTTATGAAGGCTTGGTTGTTTTGTGTGATATTATCCAGGTAAGATCATGTTTCCTTCAAATTCTCTCCCGCTGATGATCATCTAGGTCTTTTTCCAAAGCACCCGATCCAGATTTTCCCGAGGCGTTGCTGCTTGAGCAGCATCAAGCTCCAATCAGTGCTGCCCTTACCCCCGCTTTCTCTTCCGACTCCACTCCCGAAATTCTGTCATCTGCAATTGATACTGTGCCGTTTTCGTAGGTTGTGGCGTTATCAAGGACGTCAGTAGGATGGGCATCCTCAAGCAATTAACCAGTGCCCTCAAAGAAGTGGACGGTAGGCAGGAGCATATGCCTTTCCCAGAACGACCTGACGACCGATCCTAGATTCTGGTAACTTAAAGATGGGGACACTGGGGGGGGAACTCAGCCCAAATGCATCCGCCATGCTAACCGTGTCAATCCTTACTGCGTGGGCTCGGTTGGAGATCGCTTCTGCAGAGCAGGCTTATCTCCTCGATGTCATCAAACCTCACAGGGCTGTTCTTGCCTCGCAGTGGATTGCATGCTTGCGCGACTACGCGACGATTCGTGCTGACTCAGAGTTTGTCAATGACCTGTCTATTATTTCTGTGGACCCTTCGTATGCGAATCTTGGGAGAGTGGTCTTGCTACCCGTAAGTCAACAAGTGCGATCGCAAGTAAATTTCTAACCAGGGCCTAGGAAGATATTCTGTTCGTCGTTCAAACGGCAGAAGTCGACCCCAAGATTGTGCCCTGCCTTGAATCCAGACTCGGGCGACTACGGTCTTCTGTGCCAGAAACGATGCTGTTTATCTCGCGCTCGCTCAAGGCAACAAAGTCGTTTGACGCCTCGGAACTTCTCGTGCGCCTCTTGTCGAGCA
Organism: Leccinum broughii; assembly: GCA_038092215.1. Taxonomy (NCBI): domain Eukaryota; kingdom Fungi; phylum Basidiomycota; class Agaricomycetes; order Boletales; family Boletaceae; genus Leccinum; species Leccinum broughii. The sequence continues at coordinate 17,911 of JBBPPW010000020.1, read as the reverse complement.
GCTTTGACGTGGACGCACTTTCTGATTTCGACCTGATGACCGGTCCAATGGGATACGAGATCCCTCTCCTCACTAATGCTTCCCACCTATCCCTCGCGGACGTGGACGTCCTCGTTCTCAACTACGACCTCCGCCACCAGCTCTTCCCCGCGGATGCGCGCGGACAACCGAGTCTGAACCTGCATTACGCGTCTGCGCTGTACGACCCCGCAGACCGCCTCTCCAACAACCTCGGTCCGTTCGTGGGCGTGTACTGGAAGATAGAGACTGCCCGTGCAGAATCTGGCTTGGTGCGCGACCTTCCTTGTGAGCACGCTGCATGCGCTCCTCCAGGACGACGAGCAATACCGTCATCCCCACTTGAGGCACGCGTGGCTCGCGACGGACTACCCTCCCCCTCTCGATCTCGATCTCGGTCTCAGTTCGTTCCTGGGCCACGAGGACGGAGGATGTCAACGGACTCCCGGTATCAATACCACTGACACCGACACCATTTCCAATGCCAAGGCCCCCGCGGCCCGCTTCGCACGAAGAACAAATCGCACGTTCCCTGCTGACGCCTTATCTTCTGAACACGACGATGCAATCGAGATGCTCGTCGATGCATTCCGGTCCGGAGGAGATATCGAGTCGTGGATGTTGACGGATTGAGCAGAGCAGTTGCGCCGCTATCCGGACGTCGAAGTAGGTTAGATATCGACACTGATCATAGCGACGGCGGAGCGAAGTCGTTATTGGGACGATCGATCCTGGGTTACTCAGGATACTTACAAACTGGTGATCGTGCAGGGTAGAGTGTACGTCAGCGGTTCGACGGACTGCAGCAAGACCAGGTTCGTGCCGCTTACTCTCTCTTTTCTAGTTTCCTACCTAAGATGGCATTGTCTAGCTGTTTTTCCAACCAGGTCATTGAAACTCGCAAAGAGACGTTTGAAGCAGAACGGGACAAAGGCGCTGTCCGCAATGTAGTCGAACACTTTGGTAAATGGTAATATAAGGCCCCACCGCGCCAACCATCGTGGCACACGCAAATGTACGAAACCTGATACCATACAGCACAGAATAGACGGTATGCGACAGGCGCGCTTTTAGAGGGACAAAAAAGGTACAGCGAAGCCCGTATCACGATGCTGCCAGTGTGAATTTCGCCTTTCAAGCCGGCAAATTGAAATACTCGCTCCCCCTCATTCAACTCGCAATTGCTGAAGGTGGTATAGAGTCAGACACCTCGGAACATCTTGTACACCTCTTGTCCAACATTTTCGACAGAAGTATATGCACTTGCTGATTTCGATCTGATGACTGGCCCGGGGTATAAATACATTCCTCTCCTCACCAATGCTTCCCACCTGTTCCCGGCGGACGTCAACGTCCTCGTCCTCGATTACAACCTCCATCGCCCGCTCTCCCACCCGGACGCACCAGCACAGCCGAGTCTAAACCTGTACTACCCGCGCGCTCTCTACGACGTCGCGGACCGCTCTGCGGAAACCTCAGTCCGTTTGTGGGTTGCGCTGGAAGATGGAGACCATCCCCGTGCAGAACTTGACGTGGGGCGCGGTGAGCACGCTTCATGCGGTCCTCCAGATGAGCACGACCGTCATCAGGCCGCTAGGGAGCACCGCTTGAGGTACACATCGCTCGCGACGGACTCTCGATCTTGGTCTGGGTTTTGGCTTGTTCCTGGGCCGCGAGGCAGACCAGTGGACTGCCGATATCAATCTCATTGACACTGATATTAGTATCACTAATCACAGTACCATTTCTGCCAAGGCACCCACAGTCCGCGTAAACCGACACCGCGATGATCGCACAACGAGCAAATCGAGCACGTTCCCTTCTGACGCACTCTCCTATGAACACGATGACGTGGTCGAAATGCTCGTCCAGGCGCATGACTTCCAGCCTTCGGGAGGAAACCTCAAATTGTGGATGCTAATAGACGCCGCGGAGCAGTTGCATCGGTATCCATACGTCGAAGGTAGGTTAGATCTTGGCAGCAAGACCAGGTTCGTGTCATTAATCTCCTTTCGTTGAAGAGTTCTCTCACGACTTACGATCGTGCTGTCTAGTTCTTTTTCAAAATAAATAATCGAAGCACGCCGAGCAGAGAGACATTCAAAGCGGAGGAAGGCAAGGGCGCTATTTGCAGTGTCACGGTAGTCGAATATTTTGAGCAATGGTGATGCAAGACTCAACCGTCCTTCCTCACGCCAGCCAGTCAGGGGCACGCGCAGACGATAGCACATAGCATAGAGTAGACGATATGTGACATACTTTCTATGCTTACTCACTCGACAGTAACGAAGCTTTATCTTCGAATTCGGTTCGTGCCCATTGCTACACACGTTTTTCAATCCATCTAACAGAAAAAGGTGCTTCGTAGCCCCCGTGATCGAATTTCGCCCAAGTTCGAGGGCCACCCTGGCCAACACCGGTAAAAGACGGCCGCACACCTTTCTCTGGTAGTCTTCCCAGTTTCCGAGGCGGCCGAGCAGCAGCATCTTCGCCAGTGCCAGGGCGAACTGCAGCCGGGCGCGGGGGGAGAAGGGCAGGGGACAGGGGCGATCTCATTGAGGAGGTGGAATGTATTGGATGCAAATAACAGAGAAAAGATGTGGTTTGTTCAATGTGAGCAGGCACCAGCAGCCTTGATGAATTCGACGACGACGTACTGCTGCCACGAGAACTGGATCTTGACGAAACCCTTGGAGGTCAGGCGCGTTGAAGCTCTGTTGTGTGTATGTCGGTGCCATAAGTTATCTTGAAATTGTGTGCATGCGTCTGGGACTCAGGGCATCATGGCACTGTGCGCGGACAAAAAAAAGATGATATCAAGTCAGCTCAATTTGAGCGCTAAGCCTCAAGGCCTCAAACTCCACGCTACCCATAATATCAATATCACATACTATCACTGGCACACTGTATGAGGCGAGGCAGCGGATTTGGTGCACAATCTCGTGGCATCCGTGCCCATTGGCCCCATTCCTCATGCGTTCAGGCTGAAGCGCTCACTGGTACTCTTCCCCTACGTCTCTCAAAACCGCACACCTTAGTGGATTCTCCGGTCGTACTCTGCCTAGATGTCTGCCTTGCAAGTGGGTTCCTCTACTCTCGGCCCTGTTTTGCGAGTTACGGGTGCGTTATTTCATCCGAATTTACGGACCAACTACATCTCAGTTCTCTTGTCCCTTCAGCCGTTACTATCGCCGCAGAATCGGACAAAGGAAACAAACGCCTGACATCTGGAGTATTACGTGTCAGCGCCCGACCGTACAAGCTAATCTGATGATGGGACTTTGTGCCAGCTATTACCAGACCCAGTGTATGTCGTTCCTTTACCCTTTTCAAGCATGAAAATTCATTCTACATAGCATACTCTGTCCAGAGGTCCAAACCTCACTACACTTCAAGGGCTCACGGTTTAGCTATATAAAAAAATGCGGAAATTGGATATTCAACAACGGTTCACGAGTGCTCAAGGGTTTCATTCCCCAGGTAATTTCGGACCCTTGTCAGCATCGTCGATTCTCACAACAGAAATTGTCGAAAAGATCTCTCGATCGTTCAAGATGGAATTCGAGTCACATTCAGTTGCCAAGCCGCTGAAGTCGGCCCTCTTCATTCTGGGCCCGTCTCTACCGATCCACTTTCGAGTACGGAAACGCTAGTCCCCAGAACCCAGACTATTCTCGATGATTGTCCTCGGTGAGCCCGCCACTGTCATCCAGCCAATATCGGCGCCATCAATGATTTTATTGTAGATTCCGCATCTTGGTTATAGGAAAGGTACACGTTCATCCACCTTCCTTACCATGATCTCAACTTTCGTTAGAGCGGTGTAGGGAAGTCAAGTCTGATTAACACCGCCTTCGGAATCAAAGACGCGGTAGAGTTCACTGTTCGTCTACGTCTCCGCGTGCTCACGAACCCCTCACAGCATGCAGAGGATTCCAAGCCTGGAAAAGCAAAGGTCGACACAGGGCTCACGTCGCCTGAAAAAAAACGCTTCATCCTTCATGACTCCGAGGGCTTCGAGCCAGGAGAAAAGGGAAAGTATGACACCGTTAAGAACTTCATCGGAAGCAGGCGGACTGCTGGACACGAGGATCAACTCCATGCTATCTGGTGAGCTGTTGTTGTCGTATGACCTGATCACATACTTGATTTATTTATTTAAGGTTCTGTGTCCCGACACCCCGTAGCGGGGATCGGTTACTGGAAGTAGCTGCGGAGGATTTCTTTCGCTCCAAGCAACGTACAATTGGTAACAGTCAGTACTGTATCGTATTCAATTATCCCTGTTCTTTGCTCAAGTTTGTTATAGTATCGTTGATCGTGGTATTCACAAAGTTTGACGATTGTGTGGATGAATTGGTACTGAATTGGTCCAAGTCCCCTCCTGCGACAGACGATCAGATTACACAGAAAGCCCGTTTGAAGGCCGAGTCGATTGCACAACGAGAACATTGTGCAATTGCTCAGATCGTGGGGGGAACTGAACCCCTCCCTCTCCCATATGTGGTCGTGTCTAGTATGTCGTGTCGGGTTCCTCAATTGACACCATGTGTACTTTTGTATGTCAGCATCGTGTGCGACGACGTTCTGTTCTTTTATGCAGATGGCGAGAAATTCAAATTTCGAAGGTGCGTGGCTTGACCTTCAACGGAATGACTTGTGACTTATCGTTGCGATTAGTGCGTGCATTGAAGTGCGATCTGGCAGTTCTCCCAAACCGCGATATGGCTGAAGCAGACAAAATGGTGATATCTTGAATCTGAAGGAAATATTGTGTCGTGTCTGCCAACGGCGGCAGGAATTACTGTAGGTTTCCCTTACCGTTCTGCCCTGTGTTTTGTACTCGTGATTCCAGTCGAGTGGTGGACAACATGTTCGCGTTGCATCGTATGCGCCGTATATGCTAGGGTTGATTTCAAGTAAGTTTTAAATTGCACCAGTCGTCCTTGCATGCTCAAGCGCTCATGTTTGGGTGTTGCTCGTGGTGAAATTTCATGTCGACCGTCACGTTTTCGGTGAGCACTCTTTCAACCTAGAATTCTCGTTGTCAATGTTGTTGCACATCTCGAACATTTCGACCAACTCATATATGTATATGTGATATCAACCTTGAATGTGAGCCGTATCTAGACTCTCATCCAAAGGCCCATGACCGCTATGATAGCCTAGCCTGGTTCATGGTATTCAATCGCGTGTGTATGAATAACAGTGTATGAATAGCAATTGTATCTGAGTATCGATGTTTTGAATGACTATGTCTGGCGCTCCAGGGTGCTGCTACGATATTATAGTGTATTTCAGACCTGCAAATTTCCGACGATTTCGCTCATGCAGGAGTCGGGGATTAATATTGGCGCAATGTGCGCCGCTACGATAGATAACTTATGTCGGAAAATTACCACCCGCGGGAGGGCGTGCGAACTTTCCCGTGAGCGCACGTGAGCGGCCCGACATATTCGGAGAACTTGCCAGTCATTTTTAGTCATTTGAGTCGAGTATGTATATTTGGCCAATTTGAAAATGTCGCGCCAGCACCTTTCCTATTTGCCTGCATGGAGAAGCTCGTCTTCGCGAACGAAGCTTCGTTCACACGAGATTGTGTCTGCGGCCGAGGCTTCAGTGACTTGGGTGCATTCACTCGCCACCAGAAGGGATGCGGCACAGGGAAGAAACGGCTCGCAAGCGCGCTCGCTCATGCAAAAGAAATCTTCCAAAGCAAGAAAGCGAGGCTTACGCGTTACCCCGCGAGTTTGAATGTTTCGGAGGACGTTGAAACTGGGCTCTTGGCTTCCTCCAGCGAAACTCGTGGCTCTGAACCCGCGCTCGCCCATGCAAAAGAAATCTTCCAAAGCAAGAAAGCGAGGCTTACGCGTTCCCGCGCGAGTTTGAATGGTTCGGAGGACGTTGAAACTGGGCTCTTGGCTTCCTCCAGCGAAACTCGTGGCTCTGAACCTCTTCCACCCGGACCGATTTTATCACACTCTGTGCGTAAACAGTATTTAATACCTACTGAACGACAAATTTTACTCTTGACTACGCCTCTTCAGCAGCAACCAGTAGAGGATGCAATATCCTTGCGAAGGTCGCGACCCACCAATTCCAAATTTCCATTGGGGTTTCGCGATGTACTTCCAGAGCGCCTGACGGCCCTTCCCCCGCCTGAAGCATTCTCAGAACCACCGACCGCTGGGTTGCCGGGTGTAACTCATTCATCGTCGTCGATTCACGTCGGGAAATTCGCTCGCTCGCTCTATTCTTCATCCCGCAAGATGTTGAAGACACAAATGAATAAGTTTGGGTTGTTCCGTATATATGATACTGACAACCCTCCTCGCCACGACCCAGAGGATCCTTTCTCGGTTCAGAACGTCTCTTCGCCTTGCGTTGGTTTGGAATTCTCCGCTCCGGTACCCTCGAATGAATCATTGTATCACCCTTACCCCAACGAGAGCTCGATGCTCCTTGGGGATTGGTACTGGAACCAAGGTGCTCAAAAATCCGGGGAAAGTTTTAGGCGGCTCCTTGATATTGTCGGCAATTCATCTTTTTTACCTTCTTTCGTGTCGCACACAGCATGGGATGCCATTGACCGTCAACTTGGGCAGAATCAATTCGACGAGTCCCTTTCAGAGCAGTCGGGTGACGACGACGGATGGAAATGTTCTTCAGTTACGATCTCGGTCCCGTTCCATAGTCGGTCCAGGAATCCAGGGCCAAAGGACTATTCTGTCCCCGGCTTTTATCATCGGTCACTCGTCTCAATAATCAAGGAGAAAATCACCAATCCAGCTCACGCGCCACTTTTCCATTTCGAACCATACGAGCTGCTATGGCAGCCTCCTCACAGAGACCATGCTATCAGGGTACATGGAGAACTGTTCACCTCTACTGCATTCATCGAGGCGCATCGAGCACTTCAGGACTCGCCACCAGAACCCGGCTGTGACTTGCCACGTGTCGTCGCAGCCATTATGTTCTCGTCTGACGCAACCCAAGTAACTAACTTTGGCGACACCAAATTATGGCCCCTCTACGTGTACTTTGGAAATGAATCGAAGTATCGCAGATGTCAACCAACGGCCCATCTTTGCTCTCACGCAGCGTATTTCCAAGCCGTAAGTGCTCACGTCTCAACTGGTTTGCCTAAGCTAATTCACTCTTCGCTCAGCTGCCAGACGAATTCAAGGACTTTCTCGAGAAACATTTAGGCGAAAAACCGCACGAGGCAATCCATACTCATTGCCAGCGCGAGCTCTTCCACGAACAGTGGAAGTTACTTCTCGACGAAGAATTTATCTCGGCCTATCGCCATGGTATCGTCATTCTGTGTTGCGATGGCGTCAGGCGGCGCTTCTACCCGCGAATTTTCACCTATTCCGCGGATTATCCGGAAAAGTATGAATGTTTTCCCTGTTTCCGTCCGGGTATGCTGAAATTCTGCATAGGATTTTGATTGCGTCCATACGCAACCTCGGAACGTGCCCGTGTCCGCGGTGCAAGCTTCCCATGGTTGACGTTCCTGATATGGGTACGAAACAGGATATGACTCAGCGTCAGCTACTGGTTCGCGTTGATGATGCCAACCGACGGAACAAAATCCTAGATGCGCGAAGGTTCGTTTATGAGAGAAACTATGCAGTCGATTCCTCCCAAGTCCAAGCACTTCTCAAAGAAGAGTCACTTATACCTACTATAGTGAGTATGAACTGAGGTGGCTCGAAGTTCCTATGCTAATTTGTGTGGACATATACAGAATGCCTTCTCGGAGCGACTCAGCGTTTTTGGTTTCTGTGTTTTCACTATGCTAGTGGTCGATCTATTACATGAATTCGAACTTGGCGTTTGGAAAGCCATTTTGAACCATCTCTTGCGGATGGTGGAAAGTTTGAAAGGGAGCAAGCTTCGTGAACTCGATAAAAGGAAAGCTATTCTAAATAATGGTCTCAATCAATTGACTGACCCCCTTCGTATCTAAGATATCGGCAGGTTCCTTCCTTCGGACGTGATACAATCCGACGATTCTCGAAAAATGCTTCAGAGATGAAACGAATTGCGGCTCGAGATTTTGAAGATCTCCTTCAGGTATGTAGTAATCCCCTCGCTTATGGCAATCCAATTCAAGGGTTCCATAGTGTTCTCTTCCCGTTTTTGAAGGCCTGTTGCCAGAGCCCCACAACACTGCTGTACTCAAGCTTTTGTACACTTTTTGTCAGTGGCACGGGCTTGCTAAACTACGGATTCATACCGACGAGACCCTTCGATTGTTGGATGATGTCACAAAGTGTCTCGGTGATGCTGTTCGTGCTTTCGAGGCGGATACGTGCCCTGCGTTCCGTACCAAAGAACTCAAGCGTGAGGCACAATGTCGTCAACGTAAGGAGGCTCGTGCTCGCGTTCAACGTGAGCGTACGGCGACCCACTCTGCTGCCTCGAATCCAGCGCGAAAACCGAAAACCTTTAATCTTCGTACATACAAGCTTCATGCACTCGGTGACTACACCGCTTCCATCCGGATGTTTGGAACGACAGATTCCTATTCAACTCAACCAGTAAGTACTCGCTCATATATATTAAGTGAATATTAATTTTTACCTCAGGGAGAGCGGGAACACAGAGTTAGTAAAGTGAGATACACACGTACCAGTCGAAAGGAGTACGTTCGTCAAATGGCTCAGATTGAGCGCCGACAAACAAGAATACGGCGGATTCGTGAGTCCAGGATTGGCCGTCCTCCTTTGGAACCTGTGTCGAATAATCTGGAGGAACGCTATAATGTTGGGAAATCACAGCATCGACCAGTTGATCTCCATAGCTTCATTTGCAAGAATTCAGATGATCTGGCTCTGAAGGTGTGACTATACTTGCTCGTTATTGGATTTACAAAAAGGCTGAACGAAGCGATCAGGACTTCATTCCAAAATTAAAGCGCCACCTTCTTCCCCGTATTAAATCCATTCACATGCCCGCTTCAGAACCGAGTGCCAATGTTGCGGTGCCTGGTCTGGACAACCGCTACAACGGATCAATGGCTACTCCCGATCATGTATTGTTGAAAGGCGGCCGTATCTACCAACACAACGTGTTTCGTGTCAACTTTACTGCCTACGATGTCCGCCGCGATCAAGACACTTTCAATCCCAACAGCGACCACTGCAATATAATGATGTTGCAGGCCCCAGGAGACGCAGGAGAAGCGGTGCCACATCGCTTTTGTTACGCGCGTATCATTGGTGCTTTTCATGCGAACGTCCAATACATCGGCCCGGGGTTAAGTGATTACAACCCCCGTCGGCTGGATTTCTTACATGTACGCTGGTATGAATGGGTTCCACCTCATCAAAAAGGCGAGGCTGGACTCGATATCGTACGGTTCGTTCCAATGAACGATGAAGACGCTTTCAACTTCGTTGACCCTGCGGAGATATTGAGAGGGTGTCATCTTATTCCCGCATTTGCGAAGGGACGGCCTCACTCGAACCGTGTTGTACGGTCGCCCATAGCCAAAGACGGTGATGACTGGAACTATTACTACATCAACAGGTGGTTTGCATTTCGATTCCTGATAAAAGTTTGCTGTGCTGATGTACTACAAGGTTCGTTGATCGTGATATGCTACTGAGGTATCACTGGGGCCTCGGCATAGGCCATAGCTATTCTCATGTTCGGAACCGCGCTGCAGATGAAACACTCTTAGCTAATCCTAACAGTTCATCTACTCAAGGCTCCATAAATTCCAATGCATCGGATCACTCGCATACCAGTCTCGCCAGGACATCGGTTGCTCACCCGGGCGAATTTGACGACCTCGAGAACGAACTCTCGGTTGCGGACCTGGGCATGCTTGAATGGGAGTTACCCCAGAGGGAAGCGGAGAGTGGACACGGCAATAAATCTGGTGCAGAGGATGGTTCCGATCTTGCCATTCACGCCACCAGTACTTCGCGGCCTCACTGTGATACCTTTGATGACCTCGATGCAGGTTTGTCATTTTCTGACTTGGATGATTTCGACTGGATGGTCGAGTCCGAACACGAGGTTGAGGATGATACCGAATCAGACGATGATTCGGGTCATTCAGTGATGTATGAGATGTATGGACCCAATTGGGGCGAGCAATAGACTTTGTTCTGGGTTACATAATAAACAGAATTATTGAATGATCGAATTGCTGACACACCCGCTACTTTTCGTTAGAGCGGTGTAGGGAAGTCAAGTCTGATTAACACCGCCTTCGGAATCAAAGACGCGGTAGAGTTCACTGTTCGTCTACGTCTCCGCGTGCTCACGAACCCCTCACAGCATGCAGAGGATTCCAAACCTGGAAAAGCAAAGGTCGACACAGGGTTCACGTCGCCTGAAAACAGGCGTTTTGACCCAGGGCTAGTGGGAGGTCGGCAGGCTTGTGGGTTGCGGAACCGCATTGATGCAACAAGTTTACCATACCATCAAGGTCCACACGTCGTGAGTCTTCGTGAAATTCATATGTCGAGAAACTCACGTTCTAGTTCTCAGCCTATGACCGCCCGACACCGACATCGACCACGACTCCTCCTCCTCAGACCCCGAAAACGAACTCATTCCCCGCGCACTTCGCGCACTTAAGCGACAACGTCTCGCCCTCGACCCCGATGGCCTCCCCTTCGATCCCCGTGCCCGCCCAAAGAGGCATCGTAAAAAGAACGTCCCCGCCCTCCCCGCCCTCCATCTCAGTGTTCAAAGCGTTTCTCGGAGGCCCCACTCATCCCCCTCGCCCCACGGCGCAGCCTCCACTCGACTGGCAAGCTTGCTTCCCCGCACTCGCCTTTTCGCTGACTCATCCCTGCCCGCACAGTATCGCCACACCGAGCAGCGGCCCGCTCAAGGACCCACCCCAGCACGACGTAGAGCTCTCCCTCTCAGCAGACCCTCCTGCAGCGTGTACTGACTCGTCCACGTCCCCCGAGCCACTCACCCCCTGACTCCACTCACCCCTTCCCCCGAGTCCTCTCCGTCCCTCCCCGGTCACGACAGGCAGCCTTCTCCCCCTCATGACCCCCTCCCCCCTCCCCTCTCCATCTCCATCGATCCTCTCCCCCTCCCGTCATCTCCCGATTCCTTTCCTCAACACCAGCTTCCCTCTGACCCCTTGCCATCTCCCACCCCACCACCACCGCCGCCATCAGATATCCCTGGATCCGGCCCTCGTGTTTGTCCGTGATCGTGAGATCAATATATGGAAACTCGCTTGTCAAGAGCGTGTAGATTGTTTGTGCGTCCATCATCATATCATTATCACCATCATTGGCTTTCCGACGCCTCCTTGCATACGTCCTAAAGTTTGCCTCCGTTCCAATTCCTTTTTGATCCGCTATCGTTTATATTTGGGCTGATGTCATCTGCTAACTCTTTCTCTCTCCAGATTGCGCCGCTATGGTATCGATTACATCAAGGCTCTCGTCGAATCACAAGCCCGATCTCTTTCCCAGGCCATCTCTTCCCCTTCGTCTCCGGGCCCCTCCACAGCCGCTCAGACAAAGTTCCGCCTCTATACCCCGGCCAGTTATACATACTCATCCACAACCTGGGGTCCCTCTCCCGGTCCGCGCAAGCCTTCCCACCCCGATGACGAAAATGTGGATCTTGATCCCGCATGGCCCATCGACGATCCTGACTGGATAGATGCCGATGTCGACATGGAGGACGAAGACGAAGACGATTATGATGATGATGACGACGACGATGACAACGACAACGACGAAGGCGAGGACACCGCAGAAGCTGAGCCAGTGCGCGAAGGCGAAGGCGAGGTCACTCTCGACGTCATTACAGATACTCCACCATCAAAGCCCGAAACGCTACCTGCGGTTGCGATCCAGGTCGACGACGTCCTCGGAAAGTCCGAGGCCATGCAGGTAGATGATCCGAGACCACCGACGACAAAGACGATTCCCAGTTCAGAGCCTCCCACACCGCCGCATTTGCTTCCCCTTGGGACCGACCCGCCACTGCGACCGTTGACGCCTATCTCTAATCCATTTCCGCTACCCCCAGTAACCCCGCTCAATCTTCCATCTCTTTCGTCGTTGCACGTCCCTCTGCTGTCCGGACCGCCGCGCGCTTTCATGGGCCGAGGCATATCATATCCCTTCGTCCCCACATCCAAACAAAATAAATATTGCCAGTGCCACAACACGTTTCAACAGTCCCGCTCCTCGTCGTGTCGTCGTCATGTCCGACCCCATTGAATCACCACTACGTGCGATCATCGCTAATATAGTCACTCCCACCCACACTGAGCGTGCACTTCCGTGCTTGGCCGAACTCGCCGACCATGCCTACGCCCTCGCCGATCAGCAAGCTGGTCATGACCCAACCAACGCTCCTCCAGGCATCTGCACCAAAAATCGCCAGGCAAGGATACTATACACTGTGGAAGACAGTGTGGAACTCCCAATCAAAGTGGTCTTGTACCAGGATGTGCCTGCGGCGCAAATCCAGCGAGTGGTCGTCAACATGCAAACAGAGACCATGCAATGCGATGGCCATCCCAGTCTTTCCATAGAAATGTGGCAGATCGAGCGTGCTCGGCAAGAGAACAAGCTATATCTGCAGGAGTCGTTGCAGAGACTGGATGTTATATGGAAATCATGCTCACAAAAAGTTCGCTGCGACGCTTGGCAGGTGAGGTGGTGTTTTTTTTTTCTTTTGTGTGACCTAACGAATCTGTACCAGGACTTTTTGAAACGTCTCGAATCGAATGGTATTTCCTCCGCCCAGTCACAAGTCTGCGCCGAATCCCCTTTGTTCGAGAAGCCATGTCCGTCATGCGAGGTGTTGACGACGCTGTGCACCTCGTGTTACGCTGTCATTTGCTTGAGTGGGAATTGTCCCGTATCCCAGCTCATTCCATTCCAGTCATGCTCCCGCGACACCTATATGGCTGCCTGTCTGCCTTGCTTACAGAAGGCACAGACCATCCCGCCTCTCGGTCAATGTCCCCAATGCAATCTCTGGATTTGTGATAAAGAGCTGAAGTGGTGCCCGGGCCGACCCAAAGAGACTCCGAACCACAGGGTTCGAGAGCACCCACCCAAGCCTATCGTGTGTTCTTACTGTGATTTGGGTCAAGCCGTGTTAGGATGCTGCAATGCAAGATGTTGGTCGAGAGAAGGAAACGTTCAACATCCAAGAATTTGCCAATCATGCTCCCCCGCGGGTGGGGTCTCGTGCGCGTGCGAACGTCGTTGGATCTGCGACAACTGCAAGGAATCATTGATGGCACACTTATTCAATCAATGTCCGCAGTGCAAGCGGGCGTATTGCCGCCGCGAGTGCGGGTACATCCAATTCTGTGCCGGGTGCCTTCGGACAACGCTGTGCAACGACTGTGTGGAAGAAGACCAGAGTTCGTTTGCGGGGCCAGTGGACGGGTCAGAGGTTCAGGAGGTGAAGATTGCGGGCGTATGTCGGGCCTGCACGGAGAAATTTTGTGAGGAGCGCGTGCATTGGGGTTGTTGCCTGCGGAACGGGTTGTGCCTCTCCTGCTACAATGTCTCGAACCCATTAAGAGTCCGGATGCGCTAAAACGTGGTCTCTATTATCACCGAGGATCCCACTTCCACCGACTTGTCCTTTGTCGATTTACCTGGTTAGTATGCTATTCAAGCGTGCTTCCGTGCTTATTGTATCTGCAGGTTTGATTCAAAATGAGGAGGCTGAGGTGGTGGAGCTTGTGCGACAACTCACTGAATCTTACATCAGTCGTCCGAACACGATCATCTTGACCACGATACCGATGAGCGGTAAGTAACGGAACCCTCTTCACTTACTTTGTTTCTGATTTCTATGTACCGTGCAGATGACATGCAAAACCAGCAATCTGTAACACTGGTGAGAAAAGCTGACCCCGAGGGGGAACGCACGATAGGTTGATCAATTTCTGATGCCGGGTATTCATCTCTCACAAGGATTTTTCGTAGGAATCTTTACGAAACCTGACATGCTTGGGGACGGTGCCGTCAATTCCAAGCAACAATGGCTGGATGTCATCGAAGGACGTAATCACATATTGATGCACGGATATTACTGCGTTCGTCTCCCAGACGATGCTCAGCGGGCACAGCGTCTCTCGAGAGCAGCGCTCCAGCGCACTGCTACAGAATATTTCGACGCGACTTCACCATGGAACGAAGTCGCTGATCGCGGGCGTTTCGGGATCCCAGCATTCGTGACAGACATCAGCGTCTTGCTTGTCAGTCACATTAGAAGACTGTACGTAACGTTGAAGCGTCTTTCCATTCCACTCTGGGTTTAATGAGTCATTTCGCAGCATACCACAGCTCAAGCAGGATGTCGAGCGATTGCTTGCGGAATGCCTGGAGGAGATCGGTACATTGCCCAAACCCTTGGAAACTGATCCGCAAATCGAGGTCCTCGTGAGAGTCAACGCGTTCTGCGACGCCTTCAAGAATGCCGTCTCGGGCACGAGCTCAGAATCGACACTCTGGATTCAGAAGAAGATTACGAGGTCCAGGATCATCGAGTACAGACCATGGGAGTGAATGAGGTTCGCAAGACTATCAAGGAGTTCGTCACATTCTCTCTCCCTCTCTCTCTCTCTTGGATCATGCCTTCGAAGCTGAGCTACATTTACAGGGCGACCGGCTGGGAATTGCCCGGTAACATTCCCTATGAAGCCAAGATTCGTCTCATCCACCGATTCACGGACCTTTGGCCTACGCCGGCGGAGAAGTGTCTGAGGTCGATAAATGATGTGCTCGATGATGTCATCCAACAACTTGTCCAGGAACAATTCGGCCGATTCAAAGTCCTCCACGACCTGATCTCGTACGTTCTTAGTATCGTTGCTGCAAAGGCGTGATGATGAACTTTGTTCCTTTTGTAGAGACCTCATCCTCCCCGACATCGAAGAGCACAAGGGAAGAGTACGAGATGCGGTCAAGGAAACTCTGGAGCTCGAAATTACTCCGATCTACACTCAAAACGAGACAGACTTTGAGAACCTTCGTGGGCGCTGGCTCGCTAAGTATAAGAGAGCTCGTCAAAACCCTCGGGAATACTTGATTCCTGAATCCGTTGACACACTTGAGTCCCCTTCCAAGGCCTCAGGAGCCCGCCGAAAGCGGCAGGAACACCCGATCTCTGAAGTTGCTGAATGTAGGACTGGTTGGGGCTGTGAATCTGAAGTTCCGGTCTCACCACAAGAACAGCAAGCCCTAAATTACCTGGCCCAAGCCGGTTATAAGGGCCTTACTGTGTGGACGACTTAGTTCGTCTATGTCCTCGGGACCACTTCGGAGAAGAATTGACAATCATGGCGGACGTTCGTAATCGGCCATTTATCCCGGCCGGAAACTTATTGGTACAGCGTTTATATTTCTGACAGATTACCTTGGTTGACAAGGTCTCTGCCGCCCTCGCAATTCCAGCCCCTATCCTTTTTGGACACTAAGTATATATAATCGGAAAAGTTGATGTTTAGGCTCCGCCAGACCGACCGTAGGTTTGTTCTCAACGGTTTTCGCAATGTGACTCTGACACCAATGACGTACTTCAGAGCTATCATTCACTACACGCTGGATCGTAACGTTTGCGGGATTATCTCGAAGGACTAGGTATTCTGTTCCACATGACATACGTCCCTCGGTGAAGCAGCCATCCACAACGGAAGACGAAAGGACGAGCTGCATGCGAATCGTGAACATTTCATTACAAAACCTTTCTGCTGCCACTCATATAGGGGTGGAAATTTAACCCTGCAGAGATGAGGAGTTCGCGTGACGTACACGCAACTGCAAGCAAGGTGGATGACGCGACGAAAACGGCGAAGAGTGCTCTCAAGACTCAAGAAACTCAGGGAGATCACTCCCGATGCTATGGATGTAGACCGGGCGTCTTGCAGCATTATTTCATTAGCAAGCTAATCACGCTCGAGCTGGTACGTAACAGACCCGACTCTGTGTGCAGCACTGACCGTTTTGCTGAAGAGGCGATCCGGTTTCTCGATGTCGTGTATCTGCGTTTGTTGCGCATTGGGGCTGCCACGGGTCAATCTGGAGGCAGCATTCTGTCACTTAGTCTATTCCGTGATCTGTCTCCATCTGGCCCACGAACATGTGAAGCTCGGTCAATCCTAACGCGCGATCGCTTTGTTCAACAAGTGCACCAATGTGCACCAGTCAGCCAAGGTGCCCGTCGAAGTACGTATGCAGTATTTTCTAGGGCAGGCAGAGGTGCCCGAACTCGGGAATAATATTATGGCGAGGTATGCAGAAATACACCGGTTTGGAGGGCATCGTACTGATGGCGCTTGGCGCAGCGCAAGCGTCTAATGCGACGTTCGGAACCTAGAGGCTACTGCTGCTGTCGAAGAGAAGACAATGCCGACTACGATACGTGTGGAACGAGCGGCATTGGTATGTCGTGTATTTGCTGCCGTTCAATACTCGAGGGTAAATGCTTGTTTAGATTAGAGACCGCTTCCAATCACTGACGGTTTTTTTAGGACGACATTGTCGGTGCATTGTGCAGCATGCTTCAATCTCTGCGACTTTGGAATCGAGCTGTCGACGCGCTATCACGTCTCATGTAACAACCGACCACAATTAAGAAATCGATTGCAGAGAATTCAAATCCGTTCGAGGTTTCTGATAGTATAAATCAGGATTAGCCACCGCTGGCGGGATCGACGCGGCCAAGGCCGACGCCCACAGATGCTCTCTCGTGGCGACTCCTCTCGTACCTCGTGTCGACTCTCTTTTTACTCGCACACGCATATCACGCACCGGGTCTCCACATGAGGTGCTCTACTTCACCCAGCACGTTCTCTATTTGGCTGAGGGCACGCGTGCGCCTGCGGTGGCTGCACGTGTATCAATATTGCGTGGGGAGGTCCTATTGGGGAAGGTTGGGAGGCGTTTGAGAGAGCTGGGAATCGACGCGGCAAATGTACAGAGACTGAAGAGGGATTGTGGTGTGTTGTGTGAGGAGCAAACGGGTGCAGAGGAATGGGAGCCAGGGGATCCGAGGGAGCATTACGAGCGGGCGTGGGAGATGTGCTTCATTCCAAGGATATGATGAGAAGTCCGTAGCTAGGTATGCTGGATTCGTTATGATCAGAGGGCGTAGCATTTGGATGTGTTGCGCACGACAATTGCCGTGTCGAACGTGACATAAGAGCTCCAGCCGTTCGTCGTCCACAACTCGAACCTGTTGTTTTACAGTAAACCAACAACTGTCTCGAATCGCTCGTATAGTGAACGTCCGGGGAGGTCGTCCGCTGTTGCTTTCAAGGGATCTAATTGCCAGTACAGAGGCTTGCCGCCAACCGGTGCGCGTCCAAACGGACGTGCCCTGAGTCAGTGAGTCAACTTTACCACTTTACCAGCACCTCCCTCACCATCTCTCGCCCTCACCTTTTCCCTCACCCGCCCTCACCTTCACCCTGCCCTCTCGACCTCCCTCTCGACCTCTCTCACTCCTCACCCTCACCCTCTGCGCTTTGCACGTCCGAACGGACGCGTGAGCACGCGCACGCTCCCCTCACCCTCCCTGCGTCTCGGTCTCCCGCTCCCTCTCTGCGTACCACGTCCGAATGGACGCGCACGCTCCCTTCTCCCTTCTCCCCTCCCCTCCTCCCCTCCCTCTCGTCTCCATCGCCCGCCCTCTCCCTCTCCCTCTCCCCAGCGCGTCCAAACGGACGCGCCCTCAGTGAGTCAACTTTACCAGCACCTCCCTCACCATCTCTCGCCCTCACCTTTTCCCTCGCCCGCCCTCACCTTCACCCTGCCCTCTCGACCTCCCTCTCGACCTCTCTCACTCCTCACCCTCACCCTCTGCGCTTTGCACGTCCGAACGGACGCGTGAGCACGCGCACGCTCCCCTCACCCTCCCT
>JBBPPW010000019.1:0-49206 GCA_038092215.1 Leccinum broughii | reverse complement strand
GAATTATGTAATTCTGCCCATATGCGGCCAAGATATGGCCGATCTCGAGTCATATGTCATTTTGGAGAAGGTACTTTGAGAAATTATCATAACTATCTCAAATAAAATCGTAAAAATGTGGGAAAATCAGGATAAATCAGTCAATATACTACCCTGTTGTAATTCGAGCTTAGTCCCATGCATCTCAAGGAAGTTACGGTCAATATACTACCCTGTTGTAATTCGAGCTTAGTCCCATCTCAAGGAAGTTATAAATTTTGAACTCGGCAACCTTCTTTGCTGTAGAGGTAAACTGATCGAGTTTGGCTTCGAAGTGATTTTGAACATCTTTCCAAGATGCCATGATGAATCCTAAGGAGATTGTTGAAGAGGTCCCCAGGGGGAGTTTTCGGATGTGTCGGACAGGATGACAATAGTCCAGGATGGTTGGAGGTAGTATTTTAAGGTCCGGTCCTAAGACTGATGAAAACCCAATTTTTAACCGGACCGGACTGATAAAGACCGGTCCTGATTGGTCCAGTCCTGATTGGTCCAGTCCATCCTGGTTTTGATTTATATCAGTCTTGGTCTTTTGATTTTCTCGAAATCAAAAGACCAACCAAAAACCAGTCAGGACCAATCCTTTGGGTGGACCTAAGTTAGCCCCTATTAGGTAGTATATTGACCGAGTTATCCTGATTTTCCCACATTTCTATGATTTTATTTGAGATAGTTATGATAATTTCTAAAAGTACCTTCTCCAAAATGACATGTGACTCGAGATCAGCCATATCTTGGCCACATATGGGTAGATCTTCCAGTAACTGCACCTCCTCTCCCCATCGCAATGCGCGAGCACGGGTCTTCGATCACTCAACTCGGATGGTATTGTCGAGCTCGACGTTCACATGGACCTCAGACTGTGATCGATGCAGAGGACAACACACCAAACCATCCTGCCCCGAACTCGCCGGAATGAGCCAGATCCAAGATGCTTTGTGACAACCTTCACTCGCGTCACTATCTTGCCCGGCCCATGTACGTCGTCTACTCAAAGTTCTTGAAAACGTGCAGTCCACGAGCCTCCTGGATCCAAAACCTGAAGAGCACGGAAGGCAGACCTGTAACACACCACATGAGGCAAGGTTTTTCCTGAAACCATTGAAGGATAGCCCAAGTACGTGTGTTTGCTTTGTTACCAGTCCCAGATACCTGTTTTTTTTTGTACTCCACAAGGCTCTGCACGATGCAACAAGTGCGATAGACTTCATTAAGGCTGTCATCAGCCTGTGCAATGTGTACTAGATGTAATTCTGCAATGCAAACTTGGGGCGTGGCCTTGCTAACATCCGGAAAGAATGATAGTAGCCAAAGTGGAATTTCCTCTGGCTCATTGGCGTCTTTGAGAGGAAGATCAAGTGAAGATAAACAAGGCATATACAGAGTCTGGATTAGCTGGGATCATATGTGATAGCTCCACTTTCTCAATGACAATTTTGTCAAAAATGACATCTGACACTAAATCAGTTATATCTTGGCTGCCTGTGATCAGAATCATGTTATCCGTGGCTCAGATGAAAGGTAATCGTCCATACTAAGGTCCTCCAATACAGCCACACTAAGCGCCCAATTCCCATGGTACAAAGTTGCAGATCAGTTTCATGGTTAGTGTCTGGTTAGTACTTGGTTAGTGCCTGGTTAGGATCCTGCTTTGTTAGTTCTGGTTAGTATGCTTGGACAAAGCTTTGTTAGTGTCTGGTTAGGGGGTCATGCTTTGTTATGTCTAGTTAGTGTGCCTGGACAAGCTTGGTTAGTATCTTAGGATTCCTGCTTTGTTATGTCTGGTTAGTATGCTTGGTCATGCATGGTTAGTGTCTGGTTAGTGTGCCTGGTCATGTGTAGCAAAAGTGTACCAATGTGTCAAGCAATGTAGCAGAAAGACTTAGCAGAATTTGTGTTGTGGTCAACATAGCCACAGTCTGTACAGTCTGTATTATTTGTGTTGTGTGCTTACAAATTGTAAAATTTCAAAGTCAGCAGCCACCAGGTAAATAAAGCCAGCACTCTTCAATTTTAATTCCCACACTCTTTCTTCCCTCAACCACCACCATCCCTCTTCAACACTTCAACACTTCAACAATTCTATTACATTTCATCATCCACTACTCTATACTACTACTTGTTGTTGTTTATTTGGTAAGTGCATGCTGCTTTCTGTTATTCAGTTACTGACTTGGCTTGATTTGTTTGTACACTTTGTACTATTGTTGTAGTAAGTGTTCTGTTGCTTTCTTTGACTCAATACTAACTTTTCTTTTCCTTTCTTTGTAGACTTTGGTTCTATTGTTGACGAGTGTTGTCACTATTATTGGTAGTGTGGTAGTATATCTCTGTATGTATTGTAGTACAAACAATATATTGCATTTGACTTTTTGATATGATTTGAATTGAGCTATTAAGATCTAGAGGATGATATGTAGAATACCATCTACCCCTGTCTGGTCTATACAGCTCTGTATAGCTCTGAATGGTGTATCTGTAGACTCTACAGGTACAGGGTAGTCTGTGCAGCTCTGTAGTGATAGAGGTACTCTGTACAGGCCTGTAGGGTTAGGGGCTAGTCTGTAAAGGTATGTGAATTACTAGGTACCTCTCTGTAGGGTCTGTGGGTCTGTGCAACTCTGCACAGTTCTGTGAAGCCAAGGGTTGGTTTGCTGATGAGAACTTATATTCTTGCACTTCCGACAGACTGAGATGCGCCCGGAATGCCTCAGCCAGCAAATTTTGAATGTCCTCATCGAGGAGGGTATGAGGGCCTATGTTTGTTTGATAGAAAGAAGCTTTAATGGCGTGTTTGAAGGACGGATATATATGAATACTGGTAAGTGATGAATTACGAGAAGATCTTTTGTCACAGGAATTATGCCCAGAACAAAACAAAAAAACAAAGTAGGATAAAAGTCGAACGGAATAAAAATACTCTTCCAGTTTGCCATTTGGCTGATTGCTCTTTCATTCGCCGTCATCGCTCATCAATCTGTCACACTATGGGTCATCGTCCTTGGGCCAGTGAGGAGCAGAAGACGTGGTTGGAAGGATGTCTGCCGGATTTCATCTCCCACCAACAGGTGGGAACATTACCTCTTTTCTGGTCCAACACTATGCCAGTATTCTTCGCTAAGTGGCCCATGAGGCCTCCACCTGCAGACGCTACAGAAAGTAAGCTAAAGGAGCATATCGCCACAGAGAGAAACGTAAGTTGATCGATCCCTTACGCCGATGAAATCAAACTCAAACTTACTTTCTACATTCACAGTGCATCCAAAATTGGTATTTTAACCATACATGATGATTCGTTACCCTGCCGCACCAAACTAATCGTGTTCCAGTGCACATCTGGCGAAAATGTTGGAAGAAGTTGCTATAGAACAAATTACGGTTTAAACCGGCTGCACCGCCCTCATCGTCGTTGCCGGGCCACAGCCTCATACTGGAGGCAGTCCTATGTGTGGGAAAACAAACACTTCCCCCGCTAGTGTCCCCATCTCAGTCACACCGACTCCTTGCTTTATTCTTCCCTCGGTTTCCCCGACTCCACCCATGTCGTCAGGTGGTGCCTTAACTCCTTCCCCTGCCAGTGTCCCCGTCTCGGTCACCCCGGCTCCTTGCCCTGTCGTCGCCTGGATTTCCCCGACCGTGGCTGTGTCTTCGACTGGTTCACACCCTTCCTCCGCCGTTGCGCCATCCACACCCGCACCACCACCTGCCACTGGTAGTGCGAAGGTCATCATAATGTCCGCGCCCTCAATGCCCATGCCACCACCTGCCACTGGTGATGCAAAACCAGTACCGCCTGTGTCCTCGACCGCCCTGTTGACCTCTGCCAACGGACAACGGACAACAACGAGCAACAGGATCGATGTTGACAAGAACAATGTTAATGACGACCACCACGGCACGATCGCCACCAACACGACAGCACCGCCCCCACCTACTACTGACGCCGCAGAGGTTGTTGGAGTACCCACCGAGTCGCAGTTAATCGGTGTGCTGGATTCACGACATGAAATGAAGGACGCAACTATCATCATCCCGACATCGTCGAGCCTCCTCAAACCGTAAACGCCATTCCTCCATCAACCAAATACCCTCACAGACTCTACGACAGTGCAGTTTTTAGTTCCGGCACAGAAAGTGACTGGCCTTCAAGCAGGCTGGAAGGTGAGTACTTGGTCCTCACATATGACCATTGTTAGGAGGCAACACAATGTTAAGCTAGGTTAGGAATATTGGCAAAGCCATTGGTTAGTCCAAGTTAAAATTCCTGCTTTGTTAGTTCTGGTTAGTGTGCCTGGTTATGTGGCTGTATCTGGGGAGCTGGGGTGAGCTGAGGTGACATGGAGAAACATGGAGAGACTTGAAGTAGATGGAGGATTCTGTCAAGAGCTGTGATGTCTGGATGGTGCGAAGGTCAAAAAGGCTGGTTTGCTGATGCATAGTTGTCCAACTTCGCCTCGTCTTCCGCATCATTGCTACCAACCAATTCGTATCTACGCACAATGTTTTAATGTTACTTCTCCTGTTGGAGACACAACAGACGCTGCAGCAGCTGGTCTCCACATTCTAAAGTGCGCAATGAAAAGAAATAGCCAGCGGATTGGTGATGTTATTCCCTTGTCTCATATTCGCTCTCCTGTCCACTTAATTCCACGTTTTGGGAACAGCGAACCCTCCTCTTACCCCTCTCACAAGCTACCACCTTGCACTGACCCGAGCAATTGAAATGCCAGCAGGTCCTTTGGGGCTACGGCAGTTGACATAGAGCTTGCAGGCAAACTCCGCAATGCCACATTATACGAAAAGATTCAAGCCGGAAACGATGACACCTGTATCAAGTTTTGGACCCAGCTCTCCAAGCTCCTGATAGACCCACGCTTATCCTCCAGTGACAGGGCCGAGCAGCCTATTGCTTCATCAAGCCAACCGCTACAACCAGAGTACATGAGCCGCTGCCTTCCTGATAGACCCGCACTTATCCTCTGGTGGCAGGACTCAGCAGCCTGTCACTCCGAGTCTACCAAATTAATCATTGCGATGACCTGTTCAATCCTTGGTACATCTTTGAAGGAGACCGTCGAGGTGCCTCTCGCCGGTGCCGAAGAGAACAATGTTGCTAGCTGGCTCAATTCTGTCATCTCTGTATTCAACACCATTGCCATTTCTCACAGCTTGGATTCTGACGTGGAGCATGTGGCGGCTGACCCAGCCCCCCCCCCCTCAGGATCATAATATCAGGGCTTCTAAGTGTTCTGAAGCTGGTTGAGGACTGGACCGTCCCGCTGGGAGAAAACAATCAATCTACAGACTTACTCTGACCCTCTTTTCTATTTGGGAACATGTCATTCAAAACTTGTATTCATTGCCGCCTTATAATGACCCCGGTGGGCGATCCCCTCTCTAGTTTCATGTGTATATGGGAACTTGTGAGCATGTTTATTAACATTGTCGACGGTCAGGCCTATTACTAGTGGCGACACCACTCGTTGATCTTTTTCGTTTCTAGTTCTTTATGTTCTCATGCACGTACACCACGTGCTTCATCGTGATGTTAGTTTCAACAACATCCTCGCATATTTGTGTACCATCTGATGGCACCATATGTCGGGCTTCGACAAACAAGAAGACACTATTTCTGAGCTGGGCTTCCGAGTGACACTGTGGGCCTGCTCATTGACTGTGACTATGCCAAACTCCTCGACAAGGAAAAGCAAGCCTGAGATGAGGTTTGCAAGGACAAGGCCATTGAGCGCACACTTTTCAAGCCATGGATCTCGGCGAAGTCGCTATCCGAGGTCTATAGTCTCTATGACACCAAGTTTGGCCAGCTGTTGTCGAAAAGCATACATGAAGACTTTACTCTGTACTTCCAGCCAATGATACCGTTTGTCTCTGACCTGTATGATCTGACCCTTTGATCTCATGATTCCTGAGACAACAACACAATTCTGATTTGTGCGTGCCCGAATGTGGTGTGACAAATGCAAGGGAACAATGGAAACACATCAAGAGGGAGGCTGCTCAGGTAAATTCCGGTTACTACTTGGAAGGGCGGAATGTGCGTTGCAGAGTTGTTTGAATTACCATTGTTGTTACTACTACAGCTACCAAATATGCTACCCTACTTATGCTACTATGCTACCGAATGTACTTTGAAGCTACCATATTTAGCAGCCCACGTAAGCAAAAACATTTGCCTAGCATACTTATGCATAATTGGATGACACTCACAGTGTACTTGTTCAAACACATTGTGTTTTCCTAGTAGTAGAGAGCGACATCAAGAGCTCAGATGAAGAAGCGGTCCACTCTCCAAGCCCCAGATGCATTGGCTTCTGAATTCAATGATCCCGCAATTCATGGAACCACACGAAAGAAAGCAAAAACACATTCTTCTGGTGGTAGGTATATTCCCCCTACAACAACTGTCACTATTACTGTGGCAACTCTTTCCGTCTTGTTGGTCTTCAAGGGCCACCAAGGGCACCGGTGGTCAAGTTGAACAACTCCACACTATCGAGTGCATGCAGACTCAAAAAAGCGCCAAGGCCACACCAATGGACATCACTATCACAAATGAGCCTCTCAACCCATCTGCCTCCATACCAAAGGAGAAATTGCACAAGCGACGAATGACTTCTTCGAAAACGAGGGACATGAGGTCCCAGTTTGGTCTCCAGCTTCCTTCCCCTACTCCTGATCCTGCAACTTCTCGTAGTAACTCAATGGTCCCATCCACCGGTCGCAGAACTTTAACAACTCCTACATCACGCCAAGGCTCGGCACCCCACTCAGGGCGTCGCTCCGCACTTGCTGGAGGTGGTTCTGTATCCCCAGCGACCCAGGCCAATTCATCGCACAACTCGGATGCTAAAGCCAACTGTGCCACTTAGGAGTTGGTAGATTAGACAACAATCTCGCACTGAGATTCAGTATATGCAGCAACCTCAATCGGTTTCAGTGCCACCACTGGCACCACCCGACAATGATGGGGATTCTGACAACGGTGACCATCGGGATCATTATGCGCTGGCAGGGCATGACCGTGACATCAATGAGATGTCTCCTGATGAAGATGACAGGTTGGCTGAAGCAGCATTGCATGGTATGTACTCCTTGTCATGAAGAAATTTACTTATGAACCCTCTCGAAAGGCTGGGCGATTTAAGCTGAAGGAGAAAAGTTGGACTCGGAAGGTAAGGTGTTTATCAATGCGTTTTGTCAACACAGAATACCGGTGGTTCGACACCGTGACATTTCTCTCATGGTTCCGAAGCAGAATTGGGTATGTTGTTTGATCCCTAGCTAATGCGGATTTCAGCCCAGGATGAAGACGGCAGTAGTGTGGTATTTGATGATTTTGGTGAGGTTGTTGGGCAAGTGCACCATCAGCGCAACAGTTTTCCGTGCGCCCCATCGCCAGGACACCTGGATGCAATTCACAATCAACCATTTGCCGCGGATGATACTGAAAACAGCAATATAGCACCAAATGGCCAATTAACTGACGACCCAATGAAACTGCGGTCATATCCTTTCGGATTTCACCAGGTAATCGAGAAGGCCAAGCTAATGGACTGGGAAGACCTAGGGAAATACAATGTTGGGAGGTTCATCCTCATCAGCATCCTCTACTGATGCTTCATAGCAGGCCTTTTTCCGAATGGTTTGTGAGTCCGAGTCTGGCAAGTCATCCAAGTCAGTGAAGTCACCATGACTGCTACTAGCAGCTAAGCTGCCAGTATACAAACAAGTTGCTCCTGTTGGGCTTCGAGTGCCAATCTGGCCTTGTCGTCAACTTTGTGGGCCGTTTTGTCATGGCAGTCGTTGATTGAGAAATGACAGAGACTTAAGTCACTTGCTGTCAGTGACCAGTGTGACTGCTGTAATGCCGTTGACAGAATTTGATCTCGCTACTAATAGCTAAGTTACTAAGTAATACAAAGGTATCGTCACGGGTGCATGAATTGACACAGGCTGATCCGTACCCGTACCCGTGCAGTACCCCTACCCATGACCTGTGCGGGTA
The DNA here is from genome assembly GCA_038092215.1 of Leccinum broughii. Lineage (NCBI taxonomy): Eukaryota > Fungi > Basidiomycota > Agaricomycetes > Boletales > Boletaceae > Leccinum > Leccinum broughii. The sequence continues at coordinate 41,141 of JBBPPW010000019.1, read as the reverse complement.
CACCAGACCCGTGCAAAACCCTACACTTGATTGCAGGCTTACCAGTGTCTCTGTGAATGGCGACACGGGGTAGGCTCGACAGCAGTTGCACTGAACCCGATCACACTGATGTAATTTGTATCAGGTCCAACATGCACTCACTCTGGTGGCAAAGTGCCAAATCCAGATTCTGGAGTGCCCAAGACACCTGTTGTATTATTCAACAAGGAGTGAAAGCCACCACCAGAGCGTATGCGTTCTCAGGAGACAATTAAGATAAGTTCTTTGGGAGGCAGGTACACGAGGCAATGTGGCAGGCAGCTTCATCCGCATGATCGAAGTTTCAAACGTGTGGTACAAGCCTTCGCCTGTGAGAGGAGGCTGGTGTTGTCTTTTTCTTTAGCCGGTGGGTTTCCAACTCGATCCATGATGATGCTCAAGACTTTGACAAAGTTGGTTCAAGACGAGTAGGCAGCCTTTTATTGATGATCAGGCCCGATGTGACCCCATGATGGGAATTGCCCTTCTTGAAAAGAATAGCCGACAGGACATTATCAAACATATGTTCCTGCAGGGAGAATGGCCGCTTCAAGGACATTACCAAGTTCATCGCCACCATTCAAAAGTATGCCAACGCGATTGAGGCTTTCGAAACCCGCACTCCCTCCTTCCAACGTCGAGATCCCAACGCTATGGATATTGACGCCACCAGACATCTCTGGGATGTTATCCCATCCCAACAACGCTTTCTGCGCTTATCAAACCAATCACCAAAAGTAACATAATGGCGTGTCGAACATCATCACAGGCACATACTGTATATACACCCATACCTATGACAGACCCCTGCAAAAACAAACTGCAATTGCCTTTTCTTTGTGGTACACATTGTTACTTTTGGTGATTTCGCACTCTTTTCATCCTTTTATCTCATTGTAGACTTTGTAGCGCTCTGCGCTACTTCTAAGCATCACCATTGGATTCCCCATGGTCGATAACCCTATCAACATTTTCTCCTCGAGGTTCTAGAACTTTGTGGTCGCTCTACACACCTCTACCTTCTTTTCTTCGAGTTGTGATGATTATTCCCACAGTTGTGGCTGATTGTGGCTGCTAGTTGTTTGCCAGTATTTACAGCCACTAGACTTAAGCCTCGGACTTAAGCCTCGGAATCCTCTGTTCTGTTTCCCTTGGTTACTCACAGGGGACTCCAGGTCAGTAGCTTATTGTTGTTCGCTCAATATCATTCTTGGTTACTCACAGTGGACTCCAGTGTGACCTACAAGTCCCCTTTAGTGGTTATCCCATCCCAACAACGCTTTCTGCGCTTATCAGTGTCTGGGGTGGTTCCAACTCCTCGCTGTGATACGACCTCTGCTGTACATGCACATTGTGCCATATTTGCAGCTTGATCATGTCTGGGGGCGCCGTAGTGCCATTTTGCTCCGCGAGGAATGCGGAAACTTTGAATGGCGGGAACGAGGCCAGGTAGATTGTACTTGATCGTGGTCTCGGTAACAGAAAGCTGCAACGAGGGCTTGGTCGCAATGTGGAACACTTCAGGTCGTGAATGTGCAAAAAGGTTCACAGAAGCAGGGGTTGAGGTTGAGAAAGTAGTCAATGATAGGTATTGGATGATGTACTCAGAGATAATGACCTTTTTGGTGTCCAGTTCATGATCCTCCTCGATAAAGTCTTCGTCTATTATGTCACAGCATTCCTCGATATACGCTGCTATGTCGAATCGGAAACACCTGTCCAACAGGTCAAGATGACGGGCGATCTGGCTGTAATAGTTTTGGTTATTAAGAAAGCCTCGAGGGACACTATGATGTAGTGTTGGACAGCGCGATGATCGCGGCCCGTAACCTGCTTTAGTTTGAATATACCTTCATCAAACCCATCGGTATCCAACAGGAGTTTGAATGATAGAAAAACGGAAACTGTGTTCCTTATCACCAAGCGCCTTGATGCACTATTGAATGTTGTGGTCCCAAGCGAAATGATGGAGGTGGTACAGGGCTCAATCATGATAAAATGGGAAGGATCTGACAAAGCCCAGTCCATCCAAACCAGCTCCACCACTCCGTTTAAACCCAAAGGTTTGATGGCTGTGAGAAAGTTCTTGTAATCCCTTGGCGAGTGTTTGGAACAAGCAGAACAGATTGCAGCAAGGGTCTTGTCAGCGGTGCGAGGATGTTGATGAGGGTCGCCAAATTCCTTGGATGTGGTTCATTGGAGCCTATCACTCAATTACCATCCTGAAGACCCACATCTGATTTACCGTGGGGCCTAACAGTGTGTTTCAAAGCAATAGCTCCTCTCCTCTTACTGAATTATCCTCTGAGAATAACTTTATAAATATCAAGAGTTGTGAACTTACTTCACCATTTTAAGTCAAATTAGTCAGACTGTCTTCCTCAGCCTCCTGCTGAAGTAGCCAAATGGTAACATTCTTATACATGTAAAGTTATAGTTTCCTCATCTTTTTGGCTGTGATTAAGTCAACCCTTGCTTGCCACTGGTTAGTAAAGCTCTGTGGTGGGGTTTTGATTGGATGATCCCATGATGTGGTGCCACCATTCTCCACCGGCCCCTCAAACAAGTCAACACAACTGCTGCTCCATCAGACCAGCACTCTGGCCAGGTCACTCATTGTTGACGACTGACTTTGGCAGAGCCAGAAAGAAGATGAGGCCTGCAGGGGAAAGGGCAATCCAGGAATGCTGAAATGACTATCCTGGACATTGCGCTGGGCTTGAGCAACAAACAATGATCATGAAATGTAAAGGGATGGTTCAGCAGCAACATAACATTTGTGTTCCAGGATGTGCTGATCCTACTCATGATATCCTGCTTAGCACATTCCTAAATCCAGATTATTTCCATTGTATTGGCTTGAATCAACCCTTCCTATATAGTGCTAGCTCTTTGAATCAGGGATCACAGAACAGACTGATTGCCAATGGATCAGTGAACGAAGAGATCGAAATGATTCGGTCACGCTTTTTGGATATGCAAGAAAGTAGTCAGTTCCTCATATGAATGGAAGAAATGTTCGGCGGCAAGCAGAGCTCGCTTAGGCTTGTTTGCAAGATCGGGGTGAAGTCCAAAACATCTTCAAATGATCAGTATGTGAAAGGGCCTCTGTCTCCATGAACGCGTACTGGATGATGACAGAACACCTTGTCATACCAAGTTTGTTTGTCGACAATGGAAAGACCAGACCGATCAGTGAGATGACCTGTCAGACAACGCGACGAGCTGACAACGACAACAAGTGCATTCAACAACCCACTCTTTGCTCACGCAATGGAATTAACCCCATATTGGGTATACAGGATGGCCAAATGTCTCTGTTGTGTCTATTCGGAGTGGATGTCAGCTGACGATGCATGGCAGATAGAGGTAGGTCTCATCGAATACTGTCGGGATTGTACCAACAGGAATAAGTCGCAGCTCCCTCCCGGCGCCACCATACATGGTACCATCCTTTCCTCCGATAAAACTAATATATCAGTCTTGACTGGCGATCGCGTCGCTTACCCACTTCTTCTCAGCCTCGCAAATATCAAGATGTCCACTCGCCTCAAGCTCTCTTCTCACGTGTTCCTGCTCACTACGCTTCATCCTGTGCCAAAATTCATCCATAGGAAGAAGCAGATGAACAATTAATCCAACAATGCTGAGATATCGTTTTGGAGCCCCTCAAGCGTGATGCTATCAGATCCTTGGGGTCATCTCAGATACTGTGTCACACCTCTCACGGGCTATATTGTTGACACTCCCGAAGCAGCCATGATCTTGCAGCAACTGTTGGCAGCAAGACGTTGCCGGTTACAATGGCAATGTATACTGAATTCGGAGACTGAATTCGGAGACTCGTTTCCCTGCACCTCCCTGACTATACTTGCACAAATCGCTACTGCAAGCATGAAGGCCAATCCCGAAGACATTGAAATGTTCTTCCGAGAGGAACAGAAATTGACGTCCATAAGCCCTTCTGGTGGAATTATCTGCTCTTTTGTCCTAGTCGCTTCATCACTGCGGAGCTACTACATCATATCCACAAAGAATTTTGGGATGATGATGTGATTTTAGGTTTTCAGTTCTTCAGCCCATCACCGGTTTCCGGCATTGTGAAGAGGGCATATCAGGCCTAAAACAAGTGACTGGCCGGACACATTGTGATATACAGCACTTCATCATTGGCGTTATCGCTGGCACACAGGTATGGCATACAGACATACGAGATCTCGAAGCCGGCTTGCGCCAGGGCAAAGGTGGGGAGGCCTATCAGCTGGCACATCCTCAAGCTAGAGTTGAGGCAAAACTTCACGCTGAGTATACCGTGAGTCGGCATCTCTATCTAATGGTCTGCTGATATTACACTGTGAGCATGCTCACATCGCCCGCATGCACCAGCAACAACAACAATTATGATCTGCAAATCTGTCGACAACTCGACCGGTTAAAGAAGTCCAGGAATTTCGACCTCGTTATATCCTTTTAAAAAGAATCCTCAACTGCGCTCAGATACCCGAGATGATGAAGACAAGGGATCGGATGATGATGGGGTCGAAGCCCCACCAAGTGTACCTCAGCCAACAAGGCGTCCTCTCAACTACTTCACTTGTTCAAACCAGTCATCGTCATGGGCTGACCGATTCTTGGCTTATGTGGAATGATTCGATGTTGTTCCACAGTCAACTGGCACTCACAATTTATCAACTAATGTGCAAGTATTGAAGAGGGCTATCCGGCCGGTTGGGAGGTGAACAATTAGGTGATGTGATTCCCCCCACACAGATACGGGCAAACGCAAATCTTATTCCACGAATCGTGCAGACCCTTGTTTGGCGTCGCACAACACTTTCGAGCACTCATGTGAATTCCTCCTCAACAAATTTTTTGATAAGAATGTCTTCTATTCACTTTCCATCTAGACCCGTGTTCAGTCCCTTGTGTTCAGTCCCTTTGTTCCCTTTTTATCTAACAATGGGGTCCGTCACGGGCAACGCATCGTAGAGTGTAGTTTTCACTTTGATGAACCTTAGTGGACTGTAACCATGTGTATCCCCTTTGTTCAGCCTGAGTTCAGGAGGCCGAATAGCTAGAATTCCAGCACGCCCGCAAGTCCCGCACCACACTGGCTGACAATACTGAGGCAAATCCTCTTGCGCCTGTGCAACCTACAGGCAGAGGAAAGACAAAGGTATTTAAATCTCTGTTCAAGATATGCTGAGATGCTGTAGGACAAGATGACACTTTGGCAAATCAAAGAACAGTTGTAAGCTTTAGAGAGGGCTTTGATGAGATGGGTGCAGGAACAAGAGGTGATTTCCTGAAATACAATGTATTATTGGTTGTAATTATTGTCAATATGAGCGAATTAGAGGCCCATACATTATGGCATGCGACTGAGTGTGGCGGTCAGTGTATTATTGTTTGAGGGCTAGGGAATCACCACTACTCAGATAGGCCAGCAGGCTGGAGAGATGGAATATGGTAAATAGTGGAGTGTAACCACAGACTTGAAGACTCTATTGTGTTGTAACTACCTACATATCTTATATACTAGATTACACAGTCCATGGAAATTTGCCTTATTTGGGCATAACCGAAACTTTAACCAGTTATGGAAATTCCTAATGGACAAAATATAGACTGAACTGATAAAAACCAGTTTTAATTGGTGTTCCTCAGTCCAGTAGCTGGTTATGTCATAACCAGGTCTGTGGTAGCCGAGAATTCACACGCACTCACTCATAGCTTTCTGTCCATAATTTTGTTACATTAATTGGTTCAAAGCATCATATTGCCATTTTACAATTTTCTCAAATACGTGCTTGAAGTAGTCAGAATATTCAATCTCGGACTCTTTAGGAAATGGTTCCCACGCATAGTATGTACCAGATACAGTAGACATCCCTATCAACCATTTGACCAAGTTTTGAGGCTAATCAATTGTGATGCGCCTGGGATATAAGCAATCTCAACCTCCATGTTGATAAATTCTAAATATATTGATATCAAAGTCGAATCAAAAAAAATAGTTTTTGTCCAGTTTTGAAAATTTCGAGATTTCTTGTAACCTTAACTGCACCTATATGGAATTAGGCATAACCAAGCGGTCAGAGTTCAGTTAAGTTACAGTTTTTTATCAGTGAAGTCAGCCCCAAGTGGTTAAATGTATTATACATCTTACTGTGTATTCCAACAGTTTCTATCACCTAACTATCATGTTAAATAGGTTCGAGGATAGTGGCAGGTGAAAGAACTCACACAAAGACTACTACAACTGTCCAATTGACTATACATACCGCAAGCAGGAGTTCTCAATTACTAACAAAAAAATAGGTCAGGCATTCAAGGAGGTGTGACCACACACACAGGGATGGTAGGACCATCTGCATCCAGATATGATCATTGTTGAGTGTGCCGTCAGTGAACAGAGCATTGTCATCTTCCTTATTGTCGTCATCGGGGTTGGAACAGACCCTCAACAACTATAGCACTAGAATGCTTGGTAGTTAACTTTGCCATCTGTTGGTACCATGGCCTTGCTTGGTTATGATAATGTGTAAGCTCGCTCCTTTTTGCCCTAAATCAACAGTCAAAACGCAACCCACGTTAATAGGCAAGACACATATGTCAGGGCTATGTGCAAGGTAATGCTTCCATGCCTGAAGCGCCTCTGGTGAAGACTCATCAATATTTACACTGTGGTGTGTACTTTCTTGAGCTACCAATGGAATGAGACCAACGCTGTTAGATGGACATGAGGAACATACAATGCAGAACTTGTTTTTGACATTGGAGATCCCCTTATCGGCACCTAGTTCGCCTGCAACTTGATCAAGGACATTATCAGGGAATGTCCCCAACTGACTCATTTGCTCTCTCCTTGCGATAAGGAGATTCAGCAATTTGTCTGTTTTTTTGACAGACCAGGTGACATGGCTGCAAGTAACCTGCTTTGATATGTCTTGATGGGCTACTTGCATCATCTTGAAACTAAAAAAGAATGATAAAAGATGATACATCTAGTAGGAGGTTGTGGACATAACAAATGTAGGGAGGGTGGAGGTTGTTCAAAGGCATCTTGTGGTTGGGTGGAAGTTCAAATATTGAAACTCTGATGAACCAGGTTCGTAGAATTGATGTATGAAGGACTGCTATGACTCATATAAAAACCCTCAACCTGGCAGTGCAAACAGGCTGGGACTGGTTGCGGCTGATTAAGTAGGAAAGGTGACATCTTGTATCACTTTAAGCTAGGCTTAGATACTATTGAGTCTCAGTGGGAGTCAACAACCATCTGGAAAGTGAATCTGGACAGCAGACATGTGCGATTATATCTGTCTGAATAAAGTCATGCAGACATGCCTTTTTGATATCCTTGGCCAACCACGTGAGACTGTGGTTATGAAACAAGAGTGAGAGAACTTTAACAGAACAGGCTAGAAAACACATACTGGCACTTGAAAGAGAGGGAGCAGTTCAAACTCCCAGAGCGGGAAACTGCTAAAACTTGACTTGAATGGAGTGGTTATTGAGGGAATGGGGAACTCTAGGGAAAAGTGTGGAAGTGATAAAGGAACAGTGGGGATATAGACACTTTAAAGTTGCAGCAGGGGAATAGGCGCATCTTGAAGCATACCTTGTTGACTTGGTGACTAGTTCTATCCGACCCTGACCCTCCTCCCAATGTGGAATACTATCCCTGGAGGCAAGACATTCATGAACAGCTTTTTTTCTGATAGGTATGGATCATTCTGTCAAGGTAATCTGTTTTATCTGTTTGCATCAAGAGAAGACTGGCACTCGGGTCTGAGCATGGCACAAATAGACAACTTTTTGAAACTGGATTTGGTCAGTACTTATATACCACTTCCGCACTTGCTACCATCTTATATAACTCAATCTAATCAGATAAAGATGCTTGCAATCTCTTTCCGGTCTACAAGACAACTTCATCTGCATATGGAGATCCTACTATCTGGTCCTTCTTGAAAATCGCTTTCCATTGTCTGACAGCCCCGAAAAAATGTGCTATTGCTCTATAATACCAGGATCTGTAATACCAGGATCCTATCGATTGCATTCAGGCATTGCTCAGCAACCTGCATTGTGAGCACCACATATTGTTTGTCTAATTAGTCTCGCCAACAGTGACACAGACATTTGCAGTAAGGGCTCACTTCACGCTCACCTTCTCCTTGCGCGAATATAAAGAAGATTCTGTTACGATTGTCTCCTAGGCTCACAATGTATCTCTTTTCTCTCTCTTTTCCTTTCGCTTATCACCTTTACCTTGTATTCACATTGTATCATAGATCTCTAGCGATTTCGCTCATTTCACATTGCTGAAGATCTGCAACTCTCCTATCTTAGCATCTTCGAGTCCTTCGTCGCTTCGTACCCTCAGCATCTCTGCCCTCTCCAGTTGTGTCACTCAGTCTTTAGCCTCGGATGTCTCGCCAGGCATTACACTTGCTCGACGTATCCTCAGTCTCAGCTTTGTCCCACTTTTAAGTCTGTAGCCAACCATGTCCAGGCCAGCTGTAACAGATTCCCTCTTCCTAGAATATCAATTCGCTTTACTCATTCTAAAGTGTAGTAAATTCTTCTTAGTCTCGATATTCCTATTCTCAATTCTAGTAAATTTTCTACTAGATCCCTATTCTTTACATATAGTTTTCTCTATCTGTACTGCGCACATAGAACAACCACATAGGATTTCTATACCAAAAGCCAAGATCCAAACGACATGGAAATGGTGGGAGCAAGGGTAAACAACCCTCACAATCTTAACGACCCTTCCATCTGGCCGAGGGACACCATTTCGGTTGCCTGGGACAATTCCGAAAGAATAGAAGCAGAGGATGCCATTAGGCATGACAGAGAAGAGAAAACTCCTCTACCCTGGGATCCAGAACGAACCACAGTGGCTGGACATACACAAAATCTGGATGATTTACCGCAGGAACAATCCTCGCCCTCTTATGAGAATTCTGGCAATCCGTTTTCTGATCTGTCAGAACATGGAGGGATTAATCAAGCCTGATCTTGCATTGTTACACCACAACTTTGCAGATCTCGATTGGTATCTCGATGCTTTCAAGGAACATGCATCACTTTCTTTCTATCTCTATAGCTATTATTCAAGTACTGATGCTTTCGAACAGTTCTTATTTGCTTGATTTCTCCAAATTAGTTTCCTCACACTATTCCAGGATTCCCATCTCAAAGCTATGATCCTTCTTTCCTGACTCCCTTCCACCTTTGACCAAATGATTTCCCACATCATACAAACTGTGGAGCAGGCCAATTTTACAGTAGATAATATGCTTTCCTGCATATTGAAGGAAGTCAATACTCTTCGTTCTGGTCTTACTTCTTGTTCTCTCCGAGAGCTCATCGACTCTCTTCTGAACCTTCTAGTTTGAAATATAATAGTTCTGTCAATAGGACTTCAACCCTTCTATGTGGACCTGGGCCACAATGCCCTTGGAAAAACAATTCTGGTAATGGAAACCATTCTGGTAACCATTTTCCGAAACATAATAACAATGGTTTGAGTTTCCATCAGAACCAAGGTCATGGTCGTGGTTCTACTAGAGGTCGTGGTAGGATTGCCTTTATTATCCTACAAGACAAAGAACTTTCATATCTTCCACAGCCACTTTGGATGAAATAGTATTTCCTTATTGTTCAAAGAAACTAAGACCAATAGACGAACTTTCTGCTATTCCAAATTCTTCTGAGTCAATAGTTCCAGAAGAAGAAGCCGCTTTACCTGCACCTAGAACTGGAACTGATAAGAATTATCCTGATCAGATCACTTATCCAACCTTAATATTTCTACTACAAGTTCATTCACTGAATTTTATAGGACCACCAAATCCTATTCCATCACCATCACAACCACCTTGGAATACTTCTCCTGAATGGAATCTTTGATCCACTGGTTGGGATTTTTCCAAACTTCGAGTTGATTCTCTATTACCTTCTCCTCCAAATGAATCAGAAGTTACATCTGAGACAATACATCCTTATAGTCCTCTACATCAAGGACAAACTAGTACTCAACAGGAAACTCATTTTAGAACTTCTCCTGATCGAATTGATTTTGTCCAGCCTTTCCAGCAGGTTCGGCTCAGAGTGGATGGAGCTCAGCAGATACTTTGTGAGGCCCAGGAGCATCAATTCCCAAGATAAAAGGCATTTTCCAAACACTTGAAATAATCATGGTTAGCATGAAATACCAAATGCAAATGGAACTCACTGGAAAGCCCTTCAACTCTGCCATAGACAGAAGTCCTGCCAGTAAACCCAGCCTCAAGTCAGTTAATCCTTATTTCTGACAGTGGGCAGCTCATGAGTTTTCATCTTATATTACTGTTATTAGCTAGAATTAATTAATTAATTACAGCTTCCCTTACTTGTGCTCTAAACTCTGCACAAGCACATAACTGGATTCAGTTATTCTAAGATACCGCTGAAGTTCCCTGTATGAGTCTTTGTAAATGAGGGTCCACTATTACTAAGGTATTACTAAGGTATTCAAGGAGGACTTCCTAATGGAGACTCTATCAAAAGTCATCCATGAGAATCCAACAAATCTGATGGAAAGTTAAATCCTCCCATGTCTAGTTATAGATCACATTACTGATGAATTAAGGAGGACTTCCTAATGGAGACTCTATCAAAAGTCATCCATGAGAATCCAACAAATCTGATGGAAAGTTAAATCCTCCCATGTCTAGTTATAGATCACATTACTGATGAATTCATGGATACTAGTTCACTTGAACTTCATCAGTTCTGCTGGGAATCACAGAGTGGCAAATAAATACTCATCTAACTGATTCAACCCTCAAGGCCCATCTTGTTAAAGAGCTGAAGAAGGTGGACAATGTAGATTTGTTGAATATCTGACCCAGGGCTCTGATGGATACAATCAACCTGAATGGTGTAGATTGGACAATGAGAAAGGTATGAGTATAGAGTCTTCCATTAAAATGGAAGGCATCAGGATGGTCAAGTCATTGTCTAGTTGAAAAGTATAAGTAACTGTTTTTTTCAATTTGACAAATGATAATGATCTAAATTTTTAGAAACCATTTGGCCATGAGGCATTTGAGAAGCATTTCACTATTCCTTTCAAGGTTGCAGCTTACACCATGGATGCATAGATGATAGCACCTTGATCTAAATTGATTCATCAAAGTACATGTATTCACATCTCATGTTGAGCTTGCAAAGGCATCATATCAATGTCCGAAACACAGTTGAAAACACCATGCCTACAAACAAAACCAAATTTGAATCTTCTTGGTTGGAACACAATCCAATTCTAGATGTAATTCTTTCATGAACAATGTCATTGAATGATTGCATAGAACAGAATACATCAGACAAAATAGATTATCATATGGTTGCTATCAATGGAATATAATAGCTACTGTAATAACTGAAAAGACAAGTGGATTTCTATTCTACATTACCATGGGCAATTATAGCTACATTATTACATTGCATTGCTGTATTAGTCTTAGTAGTAACTTTAAAGAAATAGGAAATCAGTCATCATTTTTTTATTTCCTAATTTTCTAAATGTATTGTTTACTATTTTGAATATTATTGATATTATTGATAGATTCTACATTCCTGGAGGGACCTAGAGGCAACTTAGTAATCTTAGTCATCCTCTTTAAAAAAATGGCAATGGCTCTCGTTTGAAATATCCGAAAAAGCCTGTATTCACTAGAGAAACCATATTACAATCTGAGGAAACCACAAGAAAGCTTGAGTCTTTGCTGGAGGTTATACAAAGATGGATTTCTTCAAAGGTAAACCCCATTTTGCAGAGGCACTGGGATTCTTCTAGCCACCTTATAGAAAAGTAAGCATTGTTCTTTTTCTTTTTCTTTTCATTCAATATTATTTTGCTGATATTACATTATATTTAAAGGTCATCTCAGAATCCTTTTTTCATTGCCTTGATGTTAAGAGAAGAGGTGCAGGAGAGATTCATATTGACTGGCATGATGATTCTGGAGTGCCAGCCATCATTTTTGCTGTTGGGAACTGGAAGAGAGGTCATTCCACACCAAGCATAGCAGGTCCTTGGGAGGCGAGTTCATTGTGCACAAACATTGGGTGTGAATTTAGGAGCACATTAACATTGTTCATTTGGTGATACAATCTACCGAGCATTGACATTCCATCTATAATTGGCCATAACATAGTGGGGAATGTCTTGATTTCACATGATTATTGGATCAAACAAAGCCATATGTTTATACTACAGTAAAGCCACCTCGAGCCCCAATTCAGATATTCTACTCCTATACATACCAGTCTTTGTGAAAACCAGTCAAAACTGGTCTAAATATTTAAATTAACAGACCACTTAGTAAGACTGGTTTTAAGTGGTTCTGTTGTGGTCTGGTATCATCATGCACAGAGTATTTAGGACTAGTCTGACAAAATCCAGATTGTTTGAGCATATCTTTGACACTGGAGGCGCGGTCTTCATTGGGCCTTTGAAACAATGATAATAGATTACTTACACAACTACAAATGATTACTCCTGTTAAACAGTTGTAATGGTCATAATACAGGAGTCCCAAACCTATCCACAAAGTGGAAACAGCCTAAGTTATTAGTCTTGTAAGCTTCTTCCTTGAAGATTTGATGAAACTCCATGGTCAAATTGTCCTAGAAAAATTATATTCCAGTAACTAGCTGACCTTTTCATACATAATACATAATCTACTTACTGTACTTGCCACTAATCCTGATTCCTAGCCATCCCATGGAAAATACCATAGGCATATTACATTGAGGATCATCGCTCAGGCTTCATGCCCCAATGGTGCCCACGTCACCAGCTCCCAGACAAGGTCAAGCCAAAAAGCCCACATCAACACCCCACCATGCCACTCTCCATCCCCATCCTGCCCAAGGCAGATGGAGAGGAATCGGATATTGATGCAAAGCTGGCCAAGAATGGCTCTGGATCAGAGCTAACTGATGATATCCCTCTGGTGGCTGCTCCTGCCAACAACCTGCAACATCCACGAGGAGGTGTCCATGACCCATTTGTCAACCTCTCCCAAACCTAATCCATGAAGTCTGCCAGCACCGCAGATATCCAGTATTATCTGGTCTGTAGGCAATATGGCATGGTTCCTCACTCTTACTGGCCATTGGATTGGTAATGATTCTGAGAACTGATTGCACTTGAGGTCAGTGCTCCTCAGCTTTACAAGATTATCTAGACACCATGATGATGCCATGTTGGCCAAGACAGTCTTAGGTCTTCTTGACCACGTTGGTGCCACCTATAAGGTTTGTCCATTCAACATACCAGCTATGAATTTTTTGAATGAGCTAGAATCGCTAGGTTGGACAACTTTCTATGAATAATGCTTCAAACAACAGATCATTTATGCAAGAATTGGAGGCCTTGTTGGCTGAACAAGACATTGAATTCAATACATGAGACCACCAAATAAGGTGCTTTCCACATATAATCCATATTTGTGTGAAGCACATCATAGACAGCTTCTCAGCTTTAACATTTGAGAAGATTGCGCATATGTGGAAGCATATGTGGGAAGTTGTATTCATATCACATCAAAAATTGACTAATGAGTGCCAGTGTAAGTAGGTCCCACATGTTGTCCAGCATTGCGTCTTGGACAAAAAGCTATTGTGTCTTGTCCTTTCAATGCTGACAAAGCAAGGTGATGACCCATTGAAATTCTGGGATGTGCGTATGCCATAGTAATATTACTATTATGACCCACAACACTGGCGACAGGAAGAAGGTGCTTGTGCTGACTTGATGTAATACTCATTGTTGCCATCTCCTGTATCTTGCACACACCTTTGTATTCTCCACCATGAATGTCTTGTATTTCCACTGGATGCTTTACTGGGGCTTCTCTCATTCTGGTTCGGAAACTCTTCTTACCCAGGCCATGGTCATCCTTGTTCAGCAACAACACCTACAAAAACAGAGCTCGACTTGCTCAATGTCACTCATCGAGAGCCAAAGATGTTCACAGATGTATATTGTGTCCAGGTTGCAATGGAGGGTAACGATAGCCTGGACAGTGCTAACAGGTTCCTTTCAGTGAAGACTGCAATAAATACCCATGTACATTGCCTGTGCCCTCTTGGAGAGCAGTCTGCATGAGTAGTCTCTGTGACGTCGAGATGGATACAACATCAATCTCATTGAGAGAGACATACCCCAATACATCATCCGTGACAATCATATGTTGATGTCATTATCATCACAGACAAAACCATCACTGCAGATAAAACCCACAGTCACAGATAGAACCTTCACTATGGACATAACATCATCACAGACACTACATCTGTTGCTATCACCGGAAGACTCCGAAGATGAAGTCGTTGCTCATATATAACTTTGTGTTGAAATCGTGTCGTACCAGTAGTACTTACTACTATATTTGATATCCCTCACTGTCTCATTGAAGTACTAGAAAGCACAATAGAAACAGTAGTTATAGAAGATAGAAATACTACTGTTCCAACATTCCTTCTCACTTTGCAAACACAGGCATTATGAACATTCATAGTTGAGGTGGCACTCACAAAGAAAGTACAGCGGCTCAAGTAGACATTTTGATGATATCACCATCGGCAGCACACATAGCACTTATCTCCACCAAGTGAAGGAAAATCTGATTCATAAATATGGTCAGAGCAACCAGAGTCAATCATCATCCAATGATCTTTGAGGAAATCAGAAGATTGAACGGTTTATGCAATTACACAAGCATACAAATCACAGTAATCTTCATTTGTAAAATTGTAATCAGCATAGTCTCCAAAATCTAATGTGTCAGGTATGTAGAGATCTCAGTGTGAATTAGAAACATTGTGACTGGTAGTACATCTAGCACTACATCCTATATCTCAGTTGTTATGCCAGAACAATAACTTCTCCTTTTTCCTATCACAGGCACATTTATGCCATAGCATATCCTGGAATTGTCTCTCATAAACATTTTGTTTACAAGGAAAGGGGGAAGAAGAGGTACCAGAATTGGTAACATCCGT
This sequence comes from Leccinum broughii, assembly GCA_038092215.1. NCBI lineage: Eukaryota > Fungi > Basidiomycota > Agaricomycetes > Boletales > Boletaceae > Leccinum > Leccinum broughii. The sequence goes on along the minus strand of JBBPPW010000019.1, from coordinate 26,051 downwards.
ATTGCATGGAGTTCTGCTGAAGATCTTCTGAAGAAGTCCAGCCTGCATTGGCTGTGATCGAGGCATTGTCCTTTTGGACATAGCCATCCTCCCAGAAAGCAGTTTCTCTATTGGAATCAATGGGTAATCATCCTGAATGATTTCCATAGATGGAATATTGACTGAGGAAGCAGCAAGGTTTGCAAAACCTTCTGTGAGAGGCAAGAATGGGTTTGTGTGGATGCAGGCTAGAAGGTATTTCAGAAGTGGAGACCAAGTGGTTAGAGTTTCCCACTTACCTTAAAATTGTTGGTGAGTTGATCAATCTCTCAGTAAACATGCTTACTAAAGCATTGCCTCACCCCACTTTGGAGACAAAGAAAATCTGTAGCAGCCAAAATACCTAGTGGCTATGGCTGCTTGCTAGATTGCACAGCTTTTTTTTCAACCAATCAGAACTCATTTTTTGTTAATGTGAAACATATCTCATCCAAATTTGATCAGATTGATTAGATTGTTGCACCATTGCAATTAGAAAAACAGGGGCTATGACTTTTCTGGTGACACCAAATAGAAACAAAGTATTTCCTTTTTGGGAATAATCTTCAGCATTGAATACTGCCCACAATTGACTCCTTTTTGCCATCATTTGCTGCTGTAGCACTGTGAGCCATGCACTTTCCTCATGGGACTCCTCATTAAATAAACAACTTCCATTGAAGCTTCCATATATGGTTCCCGCCAGTTCTTCAATGATGAAAACAGCTCAGTATGGCATCCTTTCTTAAATTCCTTGAGTGCCACGTAAATGGCTGTGGCAGCTAGTCCAAAGACCCAATCAAGGTTGTAATTTTGGATGATTTGGTGGAGCTGCATGGGATTGAGAAAGAGTACATCAATGTCTTCAAATAGTTCACCTGTGAATATTTCCTTGTATGTGATTAGTAGATATAGTGATGTACTACTGTTACCACCTTTGTTAAAAAGTAGAGGTTGTTGACCAGCAATTTTACAGTAGCATGCTTGTACTCAATCTTTTCCTCATTGAGTGGAGGCTACAAAAGTAGTATCCTATCAGATGACACAACCGAAGCCATGATCTCGAAAGAGCGTGCTCTCCGGGAAGGGAGGCTTAATTTGGCTTACAAAGAAAATAAAAATAGTTCCCTTCCTCAGATCCCGACTGAGCGAAAAGTCCGCACTATGCATCCACTTAGAGAACTAGTCCTAAAAATAGATATAATTACAAAAACCAAAAATATCAAAGTAGCAGCTCTTTTAGATAGCCGAGCAAATGGAGTATTTATAGACACTGAATGGGCCAAAGCCCAACGAATACCCTTGAAACCCTTAGAACTTATTGTACCAGTTTACAATGTTGATGGGACGGTCAACTCAGCAGGAGGCATTGCCTATACCACGGACTTAATCATCGATTTCAAAGGACATCGCAAAAAAATCACAGCCGATGTAACCAACCTAGGACGAAATCAAATGATCCTAGGATATACCTGGCTATGCAAACATAACCCCTTGATCGATTATTGGATACAAGGGACAGTTACATTAAATCAATGTCCCACCTCTTGCCGAGCATTGAGTACCATATACGAATCTCAATTGGATGAATTTGAGATCAATCACTCCTATCAAGTTCAGGGATTAGGAAAAGAACCTTCGGAAGGCATAGAACCCGAAGAAGCCTTCAAATTAGTGCCTGAGGCCTATCATGACTATCTTGATGTCTTCTCGAAGAAGGCCAGCGAACGCATGCCTGAAAAGAAAACATGGGATCATGCCGTAGATCTGAAACTGGATTTCAAACCAAAAAAGGGTAGATTGATTTCCCTCAACCCTGTAGAACAGGATGAAGTCAAGGCCTTTGTAGACGACCAGCTGAGCAAAGGTTATATCAGACCTTCGAAGTCCCCACAAACTTCGCCAGTGTTCTTTATTCCTAAAAAGGATGGTAAAAAGTGAATGGTTATGGATTACAGATATCTAAACAAGGGAACAGTCAAAAACAACTACCCTCTTCCTCTCATTGGCTCGATCATCGATAAATTAAAAGGAAGTAAGTCTCCGTTGGGGCTACAACAACGTGAGAATCAAGGAAGGAGATGAATGGAAAGGGGCCTTTGTCTGCCATCTTGGATCCTATGAACTGACTGTGATGTACTTCAGGATGTGTAATTCCCCGGCCAAGTTCCAGAATATGATGAACGATATCTTCGCGGATATGGATAATGTAGTGATTATCTACATCAATGATCTCTTAATATTCACAAACGGAGATAGGAAACACCATCAGGAAACTTGAATGGTCAAAAAAGTCTTAGAAAGATTACGAAAAAACGACCTGTTCGTCAAACCCAAAAAGTGCTTCTTCGGAGTACAAAAGGTCAACATGCTGGGCATGGACGTCTCCTGCGATGGAATCTCAATGAATACTGAAAAACTCAATGGCATCGCTAAGTGGCCGGTCCCCACCAATGTGAAAGCCGTGAGAAGCTTCTTGGGTTTAGCCAACTTCTATCGCTGCTTCATTACCAACTACAGTTTGGAAGCGAGACCTCTACACGACTTAACTAAGAAAGATCAACCCTGGAAGTGGGAAATGGCCCAACAGAAGGTGTTTGATACGCTCAAAAATAGATTCACCACCGCACCGGTACTAGCCTATCCGGACAATACCACCCCTTATTGTGTTGAATGCGATGCTTCGGATTTCGCAACAGGAGCGGTACTTTCTTCTTTGAAAAATGACAAATGGCATCCTGTTGCCTTTATGTCACATTCCATGACTCCTGAACAACACAATTATCCCATCACAGACAAAGAAATGCTTGCAATCATTTTAGTGCTTGAACAATGGAGACATTACTTGGAAGGTGCTAGACACAACTTTGAGATTTGGACGGATCACAAAAACCTCCAATATTTCATGAAAAGTCAAGGTTTGAATCAATGACAAGCAAGATGGGCTCAGTACCTCTCCCGATTCGACTACACTCTCGTGAATAAACCCGGTACCTCAATGGAAAAAGCCGATGCCCTTTCTAGAAGAGAAGATCATATGATCGGCATCGAGAATGACAATAAGCAAATGACGTTCATACCGGAATCTCGAATTCAATCTCTAGAAGAGATCATCCTCTTTGATAAAATAAAATCCTCGCACTCTGGTTGCACATCTCCAGACGGGTCGATCCTCTGTGAAGGATTATATTATTATAGCGATAAACTCTGGGTTCCAAAAGAACTCCACCGTGACGTGATGATACAATTCCATGATCACGCGATCTTTGGTCATAAAGGGGCCGAAAAGACACAAAATTTCCTCATGAGATATTACTCTTGGCCAGGAGCTAAGAAGGACATACAGGAATATTGTAAAGCTTGTGAACACTGTGCGCGTATGAAACCCATCAACCTTCCGCCAGCTGGAAAATTGCAACCCTTAGAGGTACCTGAAGGACCCTGGAAGAACGTGTCGGCAGATTTCATTACTGGCTTCCCCACCTCACACGGTTTTGACAGCGTGTTAGTAGTGGTAGATCGCTTCTCGAAAGAAGTCGCATTCATACCAACCACGAAAACCATTACCATCAACTTATACTTTTATATATAGGATCAATATATCCTACCACATATAATATCCAGATATGCATTATGGAGCTCACAATGATATGTTTTTCAAAGTTTCTGATGTTTTGGATTTATGGATTTATTTCCCACGCTTGTAAAGATCTATGTCTTCAAATCGATTGGAGAGTTGTGCCTATATGTATACAAGAGTCCCATTCAGTTGCCCTGACCATATATACAATATTCTATTTTCTATCCCCCACATACTGAAAATCTCGAAAATTGTGATTGGAGACCCTAATGAGAGCCAGGTCAATTATGTGTGGTGATAGAATTTAGGATAACGAGTGTCATATGATATTCCATGCATTTAGAAGCTGTGCCACTCATGATGCCATTTCAAAGTCTCCGATATTTTTGATTTATTTCCCACGCTTCTAAAAGGCTTGTTCGACTCATCCTGGCTTCAATGCTGGTTGGAATGTCGCCCAAATGATGGTAGGACTATGTATGTATATGTCTGCCAAAGCCCCATCAAGTTGCCCTGACTATATGTTCAATACATTATTTTTTATTCCCTAAACACTGAAAATGTTGAAAATGGTGATTTGTGACCCATCAGAGAGCCCAATAAATCAAATAAAGTGATCAAACTGAGGGGAATACATGTAAACAAATATCACTCATATTTTAGAGCCATCAGCACCCCCTGTATGACTGCATTGAACAAAAAAAGGTCAGGAGGAGAACATTTCATAACACCACAGGCTGTTATCCCAGTCCAAAGTGCTTCTGATATGTTGCAGATATATGGTAAAGGGATGTGGGGATGTACTTTTTAAACCCCTATGTTGAAAGGGTAAAAAATGCGAACATCTTCTCTGTTTTTCCCCCTATCTTTTTGTTCATCTCATACCACCATGTAAAACCTCATTATAACATATACACTATGCCTATACACTCAAATAATATATATGGCCAAGGGAAAGCAGGGGAATGAGGGGAAAACATTTAATTGAGTGAAATTCCCAAAATAGTAATGTTGGAGAAGTAGTAGCTGCATTTGGTGCGCTTCCTGATTATGTAATTGATGACAAAAGATTCTGTGCCTAGGCACACATGGAAATGCCTCTAGCCATTCAATGCTGCGAAAATTTATGCCAAAAAAGGAAACTCATTATTCCTTTTTGGTGTCACATCACAAAAGTTGTAGCCCCTGTTTTTCTGATCACATTGTTCCACACAATTTAAACATTCTGATCTAATCTGGGTGAGATATGATCAAAATGGTCATGAAATCCTGGCAATATGAGCATTCTGATTGGTCAAAAAGAGTGGCTGTGAAAACTTGCAGCCACTCATTATGTAACAATCCAAATGTAGCTACAAGCTATTTCTGACTGCTTCAGGATAACTTATGTCATCAATATTTTCAAACTCAGCTTGATGGCAATTAACAATGTGATTCCTAGAGGCTGGCTAGTTGCCATAGAAATCTGTAATTCAAAGGCGACCTATGATAGCTATACAGTGTCTGTCACACCTAATCACTAAATACAAGCTTGGAGAGGATAGTTATTGTCAGGGGGAATCCAACAAGAACAAGTCTAGTGGCTGTATTCATGCTTATATACTTAGGCTACATGGTCCGTGCTACTGGTATGAGTACTACATGAGGGGAGTGCATGTACTGATGTAGTAGTTCTAGATGATGGCAAGGTGTGTCCAGCATGAGGTGGTTGTGTAGCTACTAGTGTATGAACATACCAGTGTACGAACATATTACGAACACTTGTGTCACTACGAACAGACTGTGGGAAAAAACAAACACTACTACGAACACTGTTTGGGCATTTTTCAAAGGTCTAAAGTGCAGTGTTCTAAGGTTATAGAAGTATGTATAGAGTATATATAATAAATATGTTACACATGGTAGCTAGGGCTAGAAGTGTCCTGGTCGTGTCTAGGGGTGAAAATGGTGTAATCTGTAACATAATCAGAGTCACTGGTATATGCCAGTTAATTTTGGCCAAAAATCTGTTGCCCGTCATGCCCACGGATCATTTAGGTTATATCACATGCAACCTCAGTAACAATTATGCTTGTTCAAAAGCGTGTGCTGACCCACTATGCACAGGGTAGGGATTGATACTATTAAAGAACCCAGTGGAACGACAATTGACACTCTGCTGCGGGAGTTATTGTCACAACCTTTGTTTATGTTTGTTAGACATATTAGCCTATGATGGTGGGATTCCCACAAAACATTTTTTTGAGAAATCATCTAGTTGTGTGAAATTCCATGATGAATAAGCCAACATTATTTTTTCCCATGCTATGAGTATGTGTCCAAAATTATTTCACTATCCTAAATACACCATCAAATTCTATCTATATTCTTCACATTCACAATGCCAATAACCAATGAACATGACTTCTGCCTTATATTTACCTGGTCACTTTACTACTTGTAATCTTATATGTATATTTATATTAACTGTCATGACACTTACCCACTACTGATATCAAAAGTCATGCATATTCTGTTGGAAATCACTAGAGATGCATTATGAGTTAGTTAGAACTCTCACATTGATATGACTGTTACATAAGAATAGTAGTAGGGCCTCTAAGTCACTCAATGGCAGCCAGATCCATTAAGTGCATGAGGGCTATTATTACTGTGGGGCTCCTATTGAGTTAGTGGAACTCCTCTGTTATATGTGCTGGACTCCCATGGTGTTAGTGGGAAACCCATTGAGTTAGTGAAGTGTGGGACTGCTATTGAGTTGGTGGGTGTGGGACTCCCACATTATATGTGTGTACATAAAGTCCCATTTTGTACATGGGGACTCTGATTGGTCTTTTGGCATTTGCATACCAGTTTGTGGGGGAGTCTCATTGTGTTGCCAGGATTCCTATGTTATGACACTTCTACAATTGACTGTACTACTTGAACAAAACATACATTTGTGGAAAAATATATCTACTTTCACAATAAATATTAATCCTTTTATATACATCATGACTTTCATGCACTTGCTCACAACATTCAACTGGTAAGTATTCTTATCTCACTTGGTTATTTATTATGTATTGTGATAGATTATCAATATGAGATTAAAGGTGCTACCTGGAACTAAAACATATTCTAATGGTATCCATTTGTTATTATTGATGTCTGAGTTGTGATACCTCCGGTGTCAACTTCCAAAATCATTGATGAGGCTTCCACTGACCAATTATGAGATTGATATAGCATGAAACTGGACCTCTGAATGGAATCATTAGACTGCCATAATCCCACTTGAGTCCTCCTATTTTATAGAGTTGAGACTCCTTAGAATAGATGTGGCATTCCCACAATAGCAGGTGGGAGTCCCATACCATCAAATAGCTAGTGGGAGTCCCACATGTGATGACAGTGGGAATCACATGGATTATGTGGGATTCCCATATGATGGAAGTGGGACTCCCAGATGATGATTCCACTGGCTATTGTGGGAGTCCATGTGATGGAAGTGGGACTCCCATGGATTATGTATGATGGAGGTGGGACTCCCTTGGGTATTGTGGGAGTCCCATATGATCCCGTATGATCTTGTGGGAACCCCATATAATGGTTGTGGGACTTCTACTTGCTATTGTGGGAATCCCATGTGATGGAAGCAGGACTCTCACTGGCTACCTGGGAATCCCACAGCCTCTAGTGGGAATCCTATATTTATCATGGTGGTGAATAAATTTAAGAGGGAGTGATGTGGACAAATAACTGACTTGAGGGCAGTTTCCAACATGTCTAAAGCAGCCCTCATGGAGACATGCAAGTTATTCAACAAAAACTGTGCACGGTCACTGCCACCGAAGAACACTGCACCCTTATGAGCTTTATTGTCTATCCATACGTAGATCACCGCCTCAATCACCTCAATATCCTCCATATTATTGTATACAGAAGCCTGTATGTCAATTAATATGACAAGGAGTCACTGAAGTGGCAGTGAACCTTATGAGTGCCCCCAACTTCTTCGCAGCATCCTTCACCCTCAAGGCAGCAGTTCTGTGGATGACATCATTCATCATCAGGTTTGACATCCAACCCCTTCTGAAGCTGTTGTTTTTCGATCAAGGAAGCAAGGTCATATACAGTATTACTGGCCATTCAGCATAGTCCAAGTCAGCACCTTCCTGCTCCTGATATTTGGCCTTGGTTTCTATTATATAGGTTGTAAATGCCATTGAATACTCAAAGACACCAATAACTTGAACAGTTCTGTCTTCAATTTTGTACTCACATGCCAAGCATAGTACTGATTCCTCAGATTTGGTGACTGCCCAGCCTGAATCATCAACCCTGATTCTAATAGAATGCTCCATCTCGATTTTCCAAACTGTTCTGCGAGTTCATCTGCTTGCCAGTGAGCAAATACTTCCTGACCAAACTCCTTGACCTTTGACTTTGGTTTGGTCAAAGCACCAGTCTTGTGAATGGGTTCCTCTTCTTCATCAAAACTAGCTCATAGATGCTCTGGGAATGACCCTAATAAAACATGCTATTAACCTCTAGTTTTGCTAATAGCATGCTGGGATGGGTTGCCTGAAGTGGGTCAGGTCATCGGGACTGTTATTGAATTCTATCATGCTCTTTTGCTGAGTGACAACCTATTTCCTGAGCCTGAGGAGCTTGATTGAGTGAAGGATGTTTTTGATGCGAGCTGCATCTATCACAAGTTACTGCATGTGGAACTGGATCCAGTCAAAATTAAGATTATAAGTGTTGATTTGGGCGGTGGTCCTATGCTGAATTTCTTTTAGATTACTTACTGCACATGGTTCCAAACCTACATGGGCAATTCAAGTCGGTAGCAAAGAAGTTTGTTGCCTCGTCATACAGATTCCATATGGCAGACAGGACAGCCACCAAGGAGAAAGAACGGTCACTGGTAACCAAGCTGAAGTATAACTCGGTGTTTGCTTGCTGCGTAAGTATTTACATTTGTTATATATCTAGTATGAACTGATTCGTGTCCCAGGCCAGGAATTTGATCCTCTATAAGAGCACTGTGATCCAGCTCGTTCGTCAATGAAATCCTTTTCAAGAAGAAAGAGGATGAAGGTATTAAATGGAAGGAGTACTATGATCCATTTCCACAGGTTGCATTTGTGCTGACACTCACAGCTGTGAGTACATAACTGTCGGATGGGCACTGCTAACCAAAATAAAATAGATTGAGTGTGCACTTGATGAGTAGACTACTGGCAAGCAGTGAATCTATTGATTTCAAAGAGGATGAGTACAAGGGTGTCGATGATGTTGAGGTTGATGTGGAGTAGTAGGTGCAGTACAGGATCTATGATGGATGGGTAGGTAATCCTCGCAGGTCATTTTGGTTATACCATAGATAACAATTACACTCGTTCTAAAGTGTATGCTGACCCACTAGTATACACAGGGTAGGGGAATATACTGTTACTTGCGGTGAAGTATGTCCTCTCGAATGAGGTTGTAGCCTTCACAAAGTGAATGAGTTTGTGGGAGGTATTGGTCCTGCAATACAATTTGCAAGGTGTTCATAATCACCTGAGGGTCACCTGCTCAAAGGGTCTCTTGACTTCCTCCCTATCCCAGTCTTCAGAATTCTTCTTGAACATTGACATCAGAAGAATCTCTTGCTTGTCTTGTACAATAAAACCCTACTAGAAACAATTGATCTCAGAATGATTGTAATATCTGATGGAACATACAGGGGAATTGTTGTAAATCACTGGTCTAGTCTGACTGACCGCTCAGAGTCCAGCATCACTGACAGCTAGAACCATAGTCCAGACATACTGACACTCAGACTAAGGTCAGGTGACCTCCCCTCAACCCTCATGCTCGACATCACTACATTACCATGTCGTCTTAGTGGTCATTCCACTCCCAGAAGCTTCATTCGTTTATCACACACATGGTGGTCTTTCCCCTTTGAACAATATAATGGAGTAATGCAGAAGCTCAACATCAATTACAAACGAGGTATGCGACAAGGTCTCAATTTAATTTTCTTTCATCGCTGACACTCAGGGGACATGAAGACTATTGTGTCAGAAACTGGCGATCAATGCAGGAGTACAGAGAAATGATGGAGGAATTCCATACTCAGTCTGTGAGCTCGTCATTGAAAGTGTTTTCTTAAGGGATAGCTGGCCTAATGTCCATGATCGAAAAGATTCAGCTATTCGCTTTACAGTTCCAAGTTTAACAGGCAGAAAGTGTCTCTAGCTGGTACAGATGATGGGCTTCTCACTGTTGATGTGCATGCTACCCTCGCCAACACCATGACACAACAGATATCATATATGGGCAGATGATGATCCCCTTCTGCTTCAGAGTGGTTAGGAAGGATCCTCTCAACTAACACATTTGTCCAGAATAGAGATCGAAACCAAATCGGCTGCATCCCTCAACTTACACAAATTATGCCCCAAGTTGTAGAGCTCAAGATTCCAAAATGTTGGTGACTGATGAAGCTAATAAAGACACACAATCAGTAGATTTTAATAGACTCACAAGGGACTCAGACGACTCAGACAATCATCTGACAATGGACTCCAACCCAGAGCAGAGGCTTGACCATCTTTCACTTTAAGATGCTCTTTCAATGTTTGCTAGCTTGAACATCCCCAAGGATGTTGCAGGTTGGGCCATGCATGTTGCCATTGTGGAATGATGGCTCACAGACGAGGTGGGATTCATGAAGCACATTGTCGAAGACCAACAACATCTGTTGGTACCGAAGGTGGCAGAACACTTGAGATCCCTCCTGGCAGGCTGAAGTTTTCAGACTCAATGACCCACTCACAGCAGTGGCAACTGATTTTTCTTTAGAAACACTTTCATTCTCAATCTCTCCTCACAGATATGCCTTCAAATTTTCCAATCTTTACCATTTGAAGTGGGTGTGGAGGAAGAGCCCTGTGACAGAGTCATGATGAAAAACCAACTGTCGGTTGTATCCAAAGTGCAATGGACTGACCACTTGATTCACCCACCTTATGATTGGTGGCTGTTTCAAATTCCTGCTTGGTCCAAGATCTGTTCAAGGGGATAAGAATCACCACTCAGCGACTTACCTAAGGTCTGTCTTAGAGACAGTGTGAGTATAATATGAACAAGAGTTCATATTTTATTGTCATGTATCTACACATCTTTTATACTAGTGTTTACACGGCCCATGGGAATGTTCTACTTAAGGTAGTCTGTGTGAAGTAGGTAATAGTCTGGGTGTGATCCTAGAGTCGCTATTTGGTGGTTATTCCACTCCACAAGCTTTCCTTGCTTATCACATATTTCTTGAATGTTACTTTAGAATGTTGAACCTGTGAGGGTGGGATAACCACTGAATAGGGACTATTGGGGCACACCTTTTACCTGTCTTATGGCTTGGATATATAGCAACTCCAATTTCTTAGGGACTGTTGCGGCACACTGGAGTTCACTGTGAGTAACGAAAGAATGATATTGAGCTACACTGACCTAGAGTCCACTGTGAGTAACCAAGGGAAACAGAACAGAGGACTCCCAGGATTATGTCTAGTGGATACTGGCAAACAACTGGCAGGCACAATCAGCCACAACTATGGAATCACAACTCGAAGAAAAGAAGATAGAGTTGTGTAGGACAACCATAATGGTCTAGAACCTTGAGGAGAAAAGTTTGATAAGAATATCGACCATGGGGAATCCAATGGTGATAGTTAGAAGAGTAGTGCAGAGCACTATGAAGTCTATAATACCCAAAGTTACATAAACTTTACTGGCATGGGATCTGCACTTAGGGGTGGCTGTACCGAAGGTAGCCGAGTTATGTGTCTTCAATATCCGCCAGGAATTATGTAACTCCACCCATACGTGGCCAATCTTGAGTGATATGTCATTTTGAAGAAGGTATTTTGAGAAATTGTGGTAACTATCTCAGATAAAATCCTAAAAATGTGGGAAAATCAGGATAAATCAATAGGGGCTAGCATCAGTTCGCCCAAACGACCAGTCCTGACCGGTCTTTGGTCACTCTTTTGATTTTGAGAGACTGATGTAAATCAAAACCAGGAAAGACCAGACCAATCAGTAGAAACAGTCTTTTGAACACTAGAAGTATACTCAATGCATGACATAAACAATATCAATTGTACCCCTCGTAGTAAACCCGACTTGAAGTCCCTGTAATCACAAGGCTGCGGCCTGCCAAGTTATCCCCATAAATACTACCACACCTTCCACAGGGGAACCTGCTGTTTTCCATACCCGTGACTTTTATCTACCCTGTCCTTAACCTGCCATCAGTGACACACCACATAATCAGAGGAAGGCTAGATAAAGGAGGTGAGGGCAGCATTACAGAGGGCCATGTTGATTTTGGGAGCTGAAGATTGCACTACAGGGTCTCCCCATCCCCTGTTGAACACCCCGTGACTTCAGACGTGCTGGTATAAGCTCCAAAGCGTTCCAGAAAGAGAATACGAGGCCACTAAAGAGGAGTGCAGGACACGATACACACACACACCCTCAGTCATGGACGTAAAAAATCACAGACTCTACAGATGACCACAAGCTCTTCAGATCCAATAGCTCTACAGCTCCTCCAGCTCTGCAGACCATGTAGGATGGCTTTCCCAGGCTCTCCAGGTCACATGACCACACTACACTTTGTTACTACACTTTTCACTACACTTTTTTGGTACACTTTGGTACACTTTTTGGTACACTTTTTTGGTAGACATTTTATGACACATTTTACTACACATTTTACTACACTTTTTTGTACACTTTTTTTGTACACTTTTTGTGCACACACATCCTGACTGTTTAAAAGTCCAAAAGTCCAGTCCTAAAGACCAACGAAAGACCGAGAACTGGACCGGACCGGACTGCTTCAGAAGGTGTAGTCCAAGCAGTCCGTGCTCTGGAGTTCTGATATCTCGCATGTCATCAACAACACTGACTGTCACAATATATCGGCCACTCTTCAAGAATTTCATACACAGAAAGTATTGTTGGCACTGGCACTTTGAGTCGCCGAGTTTCTTGTCCGCTGTTCCGAAGCTTGAGGTTATGCAAAACATCGCTTGCAGTATTCCTGTTTTCGGTTCCCCCATTCGCTGGACTGCGGATATAACAGAACGCACCCTATGATACAAGATCCCTGCGACTCTACAAACAATGTTGACTTTGAGTTGCAAATCTGCTGATTTCTCAATCAGCAAGAAAAATGCTGTGTGTTCTCTCCATTGCACTGGATATCCAAGAGGAGGAGGAAAACCAGCAAATGAATATAGACATGGATTCTTAGCTATTGATTATACAGTTTGCTTTGATATCATCAATTTGGTCTTACCACTTTCTTCGTACCACTCTGGAGACTGCACTGTCAATAGGAGCCACAGAATGGCCACAATTATGCTCCCCGCTCCTGATTCTTGCTCTACCATCCCAGGATCCATCATCAATATGCTTCCTTCTTGTCCTCCAATATCACAGTTTGTTGCCCTCAAACCCGACTCGAACCTCAAGGTAAATGCTAAACACAGAGAGGTACCATTCCAGCAAGCCTCCGAGTCGTAAGTAGTGCGCTCTGTTTTCTGAGACTCTCTGACATGCTGTCAAATAGGAGAATACATCCACACACTATGAACTCGGAATCCATAGTGCAAAATCACCAAAAGTAACAGAAACATGGGTCATGCCAAGGCTCTGGTTAGTAGCCCACTAGTTTTCCACGAACAGCTCGTCCAGGAAAAATGTGTCCTTTTACTGCAACCAGCATGTCAGGCAGACACTGTGGTTCTCAAAATCTCGCTGTGTAAAAAAAGAAGATGAAAGAAGTCGCATTCATACCGACCACGAAAACCATTACGGCTAAAGGGACCGCCGAACTCTACAGAGACTACGTGTGGAAACATCACGGGCTTCCCAATTCCCTCGTTTCCGATCGCAGACCTCAGTTTGCCAGTCAAATGATGGTGGATTTACTCAAATTACTAAAAATAGAAAAGAAGATGTCAACGGCATATCATCCTCAAACCGATGGACAAACGGAGCGTGTCAACCGTGAGCTTAATCAATACCTCTGTCTCTTCTCCGCCAAAAAACAAGACAAATGGGTCGAATGGCTTGCCATCGCTCAGTTTAATTTCAATAACACTCGCTCGTCCGCAACTGGCTTTACTCCTTTCCAGTTGACCAAAACATTCGCCCCGCGTCTCGGCTTCGAACCGACCTCCGTAAAAACTCCAGCCGCCAAGGAGTTTGCCAATGATATGAAAGCCAATCTCGAACAAGCTAAAGACGCACTTCAGCGAACACGCGAACGAATGAAACTGCAGGCAAACAAACACCGGTCCGACGCCCCGGAATACAAAATAGGAGACCTAGTTTGGCTTAGTACCGAACATCTCGCTCTTGACGAGTGTCCATCCCACAAATTAACAGAACGCTGGATCGGACCTTATCAAATCATAGAAGTTCATACCAATAGCATGGGATTACTCTTCCCCAAATCCATGAAAGCCCGCCACATTGTCAATGTCTCTCGGGTAAAACCTTATATTGAACCCTTGCCGGGTCAACCGATAGTCCATCCCGGACCAGTGCTTGTCAATGATGAAGGCACTGAGGAATTCGAAGTCGATTACATTGTCGATTCTCGTCCTATTGGTCGAGGCTTCCAATACCTGGTGCATTGGAAAGGTTATGATGACAGCGACAGAACTTGGGAACCTGCCTCCGGTTTGAAGAAAGCCCAGTCAGCTATAAATGACTTCCACCGCCGTAAACCCTCGGCTCCCAGACGTCTGAAAATGAATTGCGCCCTTTTTGACCAACTTTTTTCTACTCCTCTCATTAATTTCACCTCTGGCTCCACCTCCACTTGATCTGGAATCTCAAGCCTAGTAGGGGGGTAATGTTACAAATCTCTTCATTCTCTTATCTTCCACTTTTCGAAGTCACGTGACCTGCTTAGTCAGCATCACGTGACCACTCTTATACTTCACCTTTCGTTTCTCATTTTTCACTTTTCATAAGTCACGTGACTTGCACAGCCATAGGTCACATGACTTATCCTGGTAGCACCCGTTGGACACTTACCATATTAGTTAGCATAGCTTATCCAGACCGGCCCTAAGCTGGTCTGTGCACATGTATCAGTAGTATAAATACTTGAATGCAGCAACCGAACAAGTCAGTCTTGTTCTGGTTGGATTCCCTCCATCCTACACATTCCCCCTCCAGTGTCTTCGTGCTTTTTGAGGTGCCATAGTCCTTGTTGGATCTAGGTTGCCTTCAGGAGGCACATAAGATGAAGAGGGGGTTGAAGAGGTCGTTGGAGGCAATGATGGAGCAGAGGGACGAGCGAGGAAATGTCGTTCATCGAAATCGGCGCGCTCTGAGATGATGGTACACTTGGTCGAGAGATTATAGAACTTCCAGGGCTCATAACCTGATAAGCGCAGAAAATGTTGTTGGGATGGGATAACCACTAAAAGGGACTTGTAGGTCACACTGGAGTCCACTGTGAGTAACCAAGGGAAACAGAACAGAGGACTCCGAGGCTTAAGTCTAGTGGCTGTAAATACTGGCAAACAACTAGCAGCCACATTCAGCCACAACTGTGGCTAGAATCTCGAGGAGAAAATGTTGATAGGGATATCGACCATGGGGAATCCAATGGTGATGGTTAGAAGTAGTGCAGAGCGCTACAAAGTCTACAATGAGATAAAAAGATGAAAAGAGTGCGAAATCACCAAAAGTAACAGCAAGAGGAAGCAGCCAGTCTGAGAGGATGTCAATGTTGAAGGCTGAGAAATTGCTAGAAGTGGATTTTATAAAATGAAAAAAAAAAATACCAGACAGACAGTACTTAAAGTGTTCAGACTGCTTGTCAGACATGAAATATGCCATGAATATGTTAGTATGGCAGGAAAAATGTGGAAAAATCACCATAAATTACCAACAATAGTGTAGTAAATAGGGGGGGCTGTACACCGGTTGCAATCGGTCCTAACCAGTCTTTACCAGTTGTCAAAATTTCTACTGGACCAGGCAACTGCAACTGGACTGGTCAAAGACTGGTTGCGTCAAGTACGACCAGTCCAGTTGCGGTTGTGGTCCAGTCCAGTTGCCAGTTGCGCTACCAGTCCACAACTGGACTTCGAAACACTAACATTAGAGCATGCTGTGGAGGTCAACATCATGCACTGTGATTGCAGCCTCAAACAACACTATGATAGAGGATTTGGAAGACGGGACTTCCAGTGGACTTCTTCTTGATTGGGAATTCAGGGTTGAAGTCAATGAGGAACATAGTTACAATGTTGGTGGTACTGTAAGTTGGCCGAGTGTGGCAAACATAATAGATACAAAGAAGAAGTGGAGGATGAGAACCAGATCAACAAGGACGACATAGACAGTGATCCAATACTGTCGCATTGATAAGCGGCACAGGGACCATAGCAAGCCCACAAACCAACCACCCCCTCAAATAAATTGACTGATTCTGTGTAGCAAGCTTTAAGGCTAACCTGGCTAACTTTTCACTGGACTAGCCCTTTGAAAAATAAGCAAGCCTATTCTCCAGAACCCATTCAATGGGCTAGTCCATCCATTATAGTTTAGGGGGGGGGCTTACTTAAGAGGTCCTATATCTATACAGGGAACAATAATTTCCTGACATTGTTGCTGATGCTGTACATTTAGATGGTGTTACGATTGTCTCCTAGATTCACTATGTATCTCTTTTCTCTCTCCATCTCTTCCACTTATCGTCTCTACATTGTCGTTACCCTGTATCTTAGGTCTCAAGCGATTTCACCTCCTTCACATCGCTGATGATCTGCAATTCCCCTATCCTCGTTCCGACTTGTCCCTTTCTCCTTGTTCCTAATCTTTCCTATCTCTATTCCGAGATTTCCCCATCTCGTTCTTATCTTCTGACTCATGATGAAGTCACTGCTTCATCATCCTTTTGTCTTCGCTTACTGTATGTCTAGCTAGACCTCCGCAGCTTCTGACTCATTCCATACTGCGGATGACTCCTCTATTCCATGTGATTCCATAGCCTTCCATCTCATAGTACTTAAGAACGAACTCTCTCGTTTGTAATCCCTAAGCTAGAGCTACTTGGAATAACACCAAGCTTTCTGCGAATCCCCTCGAGTCCCTTGCCTCATAAGTTCCTCTGAGCCTCTGCCCTTACTTAGTCCTTAGTCTTCGAGTGACGAGACTCTTCGTGAGTTCCTCGTAAGAATACTTAGTCTTCTGGCTTCACCAGGCGTTATGCTTGCTCAGCCTATCTTTCATCTTAGCCCTCGCCTCCAAGTCTGCATCCAACCCTATCCAGGCCAGTTGTAACAGATGGTGTGCACCATATGTAAGTTTGGCACCATTGTTTCCAAGTCATTCAGGACCTGGTAAAAGCCTAGACACTGAAGGAAAATTATTGTGATCATTGTAACCATTGACCACAGTTTGGAGTGAGATAGTATACATGATAAAGCATTTCAAAATCAAGCAGACTATAATACCTAGTAGTTACTGTAGGTAAAATCTTCAAGTATAAGAAATGAAACAACTAGTATGATGTCCCTGAAAAAGCTATAGAAATTCTTGAGTCATTTACTGTGCTTGAGAGGGTACCAATAGCTTTTGCATAGCTACAACACCAAGCGACTTACAGAAGCCTACTCTTCCTGTGACCCATATTCTTACTAAGAAAAAGTCTGAGGCTTTCATAGCTTCACTCCTAGTGCAGAATATCACATAAATGAATGCCAATTTTAAGAAAATTACACTCATAGTACCATAGGAACTTTGTTTGTGAATTGCGAAATGCTGAAGTTCTACTTACCATCAATTTCAGTCTGCAGTGGATTTCTTCAGTGAAAAGGGATCCAAAGCCTGCTTTGGGCTTTTTTCACCTTCTGCCCTAATATTTCTTTGAGAGGAAACAGAGTCAACACAGTATTCCATGCTGATCAAAAGAACATTGCTGATGGGGTGTGTGCATTAATGGCATACAATGAAAAGAGTAAGTTTTGCTTTTTAGAAACTCAAACTCACTTTACACTCTCTACTTGTCAGAGGCAATCAACTCCAAGCTTAGGGCTTTGCTATTCATCTGGGAACTTGGAGTAGTCTTGGAGCTGCCAAACTATTGGAGTTCTCCTTCTGTGCCCATCAGCACTATTCTATCACTTTAATGTTGACATGGCAGGTAACTTACGAAGGCCCTGTTTGGTATGTCTAAGAAGATTTGGCTAAACCTTAGCCAAGTTGGCAGCTAGTAGGAGTCCATGGCCTGTAAGAGCTGAAACTATCAAGATCGAGCGCTCTGGAGAGAAGAAGTGCAGGCCCGTACATGATGCCTCAGGTGATGGGGTATCTCGAGAAATGCGGCATGTACGGCTGTCCCTCAAACTTGTCACAGCCGAAACAGTGGCTTACATAATTAAAATGTCCCGACCTTTCCCCCAATGCAACCTCAAAACGAGAGCATACATTGTCATGATTCCTGAACTCCCTGCTGCATTCCATCAAAGCAGCCTGTGGGCTTCAATATCTGTGAGTTGTCCTTTCTTGAATTTTGTGTAGTATGACAACAAGTCACTCGTACCTCAAGAAAATGGAACCGGACTCATCAACCGTCCCTTTGAAGGGTCATGGATTTGACTCCAAAAGAAAGCCTGACATTGTTCTATTCGATTGCAACAGTGACAACTGGCCGCACCTTGTGTTGTTTTTCATTGGAAATCCTGGCACGAAGAACCCTGAGAGGATCAATTGTTTGGCATGAACAGCATGGGAAATGTGAAGCCCCAATTGTACAAACTGCCTGAGTGCAGAGATGTCTCGGAAAGGCGCATAATAACTCTTATGGACCCATGGACATGGTAAAGGCCCATGATGGATGACTTCCTGGCTGAGCAATCCTCAGTGTGGACCCATTACAGTGCAGATCTCGGAGAATTCAATAACTATGGGATAAATCCTGGAATCCATAAGGCCATAAAAGTTCAATAGATGAAGACAGCCCTCTGGGAACTGATGAATTTGACCAGCAGGGTGACCTCGCCTGGCAATGAAGGAAGGCCCAGTAAACTGGAAGATATTTCAGAAGGATTGGCTGACAGGCCAGCATCGTGAAATACAGACTACAATGAATTGTACATTGCTCCAGTGCCCACTGGTGTTACAGCTCATCAGGGAAAACCTCCATGGATAATTCACCAGAATAGCTGAAAATACATCATATTCTTGAATAATCTACACTTATTTCTATATTATAACTATTTACCTCCAATAAGTGGTAATTTCTAGCCCCCTCTGAAATAACCCACTAATTTCATGTTTTTCTATGTTTTTCCATGTTTTTTCATATAATATCTCACCAAATGTCATATAATTGACTCTGGATATACAAAGAAACTACAGGTTTTTCACAAATATCTGGACTAATTGCATTGATTTTTCCTCGAATGCTGCACATAAGTATTCAAATTCAGATGCAATACCACCTATTATTCATGCAAGAACAATCACAAGATGATCAAAACTATTTATTATTGCTACATCAAAACTCTACATCATAGTAGTAGTGTAGTGTAAGACAAAGTGTAATAACCAGTGTACAGACATGTAAAGAAAAGTGTACACAAAAAAAGTGTACAAAAAAAGCGAAAAAGTGTAGGCCAAAGTGTACCAAGTGTACACAAAAAAGAGTAGGAAAAAGTTTACCAAGTGTATAAAAAAAGTGTAGGAGACAAAGTGTACCAAGTGTACAAAATGTGAAAAAGTGTAGGAAAAAGCTTACCAAGTGTACAAAGATGCTATCAAAGAAGTCAGTAATGAATTATAAGTCAGCTTGATAAACTTACCATCGTAAAGTGTATAAAGTGTACAAAAAGCGAAAAAAAATGTAGGCAAAAGCTTACCAAGTGTAAGAAAATGCTATCAAAAAAAAAAAAAAAATTTTTTTTTTTGTACACTTTGTATACTTTGTCCTACACTTTTTTGCTTTTGTGGCATCGGATGGAACAGGTTCTATATGAACATCTGGCAGGGCTTTCTTTTTTGTCTTGTTTTCCTTGGTGAACATGAGAGCCATTCTATGTTATTTAATGCTGTCATGACCTGCAGGACCTGAAAGATGACTGTGGCACATTTTACAGGGGTTGCCTTTCCTCATTGGACACACATTGCATATAACTGTTTTGAAGTCCAGTTGTGAACTGGTAGCGCAACTGGCAACTGGACTGGACCGCAACTGATTGCAACTTCCAGGACTGGTCGTACAAGTTGCAACCAGTCTGTCACCAGTCCAGTTGCCAGTTGCCTGGTTTGATGAAATTTTAGCAACTGGTAAAGACTGGTTGCAACCAGTGTACAGCCACCCCCTATGTACTATACTATTTTAGGATATCTCAGTCAGATCAGACCTGATAGATGTAAATAGTAGCTCTGATTAAAGGTATAATTTTACACTACCTCCGATACAGCCATCGCTAAGCGCAAAAGTCACACGCCCCTGAGCGTGAGACTGGTTTTGGTTGCAACTGGTTAAAACCAGTCTTGCAACCAGGTGCAACCGTTCCGGACCGTGGTTGCCACCGGTCTTGGTCTTGGTTGTCATTATTTTAGAACCTCTTTTGACTGGTCTTGGTCTGGTTGCCTCAAATTTGGGCAAAAATCAGGACCGAACCAGACTTTTAAATACTACATATAACATTATCGGATCCGTGAACTTCCGAATAAACTAAGATTTCATGAGACACTGTGTACACATTGAAAATAACACAAAAAAACATACCATCCAGATCCAAGCCTGAGGTGAATCTCTCCTTGAACACTTGCCTTGGCATTGAAATTTCAACAGGGAGAGAACTTGAGCTATGGAGAATATTCTCATTTCACAATGTCCCTGATGAATTCTTGGACCAGTTCATGTATTCTCTGATTGATCTAAAGTCTTCAAGTTGAAACCCACCCCTCAAGCCTCAGAATTACCTGCCAATGCAAGATCATCTCGAGCGGTACTCGGCCACCCTGGTCAGTCATTTGAAAATCTCAGGCTATGGAACATCATTTGATTGTGACTTGGCACTCTCTACTATAGGATGCTTTTCCTTTTTTCCCATTGTCATGCACATTTGACTCTTATGCGGGCAACTCATTGCAGATGCTCGCTAGTCAACTTAAAATAGAGGCCCACCTCATGTGAGTCATGGTGGAGAATGAAGATCACAATTATATGGTTGCATGTGAATTTTTTTGGATGGCATTCATAGCCGCCTTTCTGTTCTTTTCTTCTGGTCGATGGCCGGCATGGAATCCAAGGATCAACCTGTTGGGTGATTTTATTGCTTATGGAATTACAGACCATGCTGCTGGTGCAACTACACTGGATGCAATAATACAGGCACACAAGTTCATCTGGGATGAATTCCAAAACCTTGCTATACTATACCTGCTTCCATCCATCTCTGAGTCGCCAGTGGTCTATGTACATAATCTTGTACCAATGAAGTGCAACTGTAATATCTGTTAGAATCTGTCTTCCAGTCATCATCTCTGAGTCATAGTGAAGCCGGAGCACCACTGGCAAGACAAAAACATCATACGGACTGGTGATAGGTTCTTTAACCCTCAAGATGGCCCTGTAGTTGCATCATGCCAAACAATATAATGACCTTCAGGTAAAATCATTGAACAGAGGTTTTGAAGTGAACCTCTTACTGCCATCATTTCACTATACACCGAACCTCAGCCATACCTCAAGTTGACCTATGGTGTCTGTGATCACATGTATGACTAGGCATGAAGCTCAATTTATTATGTGATTGAACCTTGCCTGAATATCCTTCCTTGGTCTCAAATAGAATGATCTAATATATTCTCAGGAAATTCCGACAAATATCAGATTTAGGGTTAGGTCATTTTGCCCTGTAATCTGAGAGCCAGCAATTACTGTTTTTTTCAGTGAGGTTGGCACTGTGGGAATATTATGTTCAACAACACATCTCAACTTCGGTCACTCATATCTTCTCAACATCCACTCAAAATTTGACGGAAATGATACCATTCAACTCAGACAGCCTAGGAGATCACTTTTCGACATGACAAGATGAAATTCAAGATTTGTGTATTTTCGGGTTTAGACCTTGGGTCAGTTTCCCTCTCTGTACTCAGATCCAGCACTCAACCAGTATCATAGCCATGCCATGAGGTTAACAAGCCACTCCCGAGATACAGTAGGCTGTGCTGTTTGGCTTTGAAAGTTCCTGGATCACAAGCGGATTGGCATGTGCCTCAATATCTCCATACGCTCCATCAAATGCATCATCGCATTCTTTGATCAATACGGAACCATCCCCAACCCACTGGGGGAGAATGTTGTTCCAAAGGCGACAGTTGGACGGAGGCAGCTGAGTGACGTCAATGTTGAGGTATATCATATGTATCTACATACTGGAAAGCTAACACTGTTTGTTATCATACTAGTTCCTTTTAGGTACTACTGTGCAGAAAACTCCAGATCTATATCTGGACCAGCTTCAAGAGATGTTACAAGTGTGCAGTGGTACTCAGGTATCACGCATAATAGTGTGGCGAACACTTCACAGGTATGGTTACATAATAAAGAAAGTGAATTTTGACTTCTAGGCTGTAGCTTGTAATGACACTCACATCTTCTCAGCTCACACTGTTGAACGCTCAGTGTAATCATCCACACCTCATAGCGTACATAACCTATGTTATGTAATACATACTGTAGCTCCACTTTAAACTCCGCTCCTATGTATATATAGGCAGAACTTATGGCACCACCAATATAACACTTTTTCCTCCCACTTCCGTGTGACCACCAAGCAACAACCAGGTAAGCAGTAGTGTTCCACTCTGCCATTTATGCCTGCTTGTCAGGTTATGAGCCCCGGCTCGTGACACTATGGTAGCGCTCAGTGACACTCAGCCTAACCTGGCTGGCACCCTCACAGGTTGCCTCTAGCGTAATCGAGCACGCAATTATGTGCTTCTTAAAAGCACCACCAGGACTGACATCATTATGGCTGCCTTTAGCACCCTATGGGGCTGCTATGTTGCTCCATAGTACACATCACTGACGATGTTCTACCCTATAAATACCTTTTTCTTCAGAAACCCCTACTAAAATGACCTTGAAATTCACTGATATGATCCCCATCCTCACCAGTGCCAACTACTTGGACTGGGCCCCTCCTATGGAGGACTTCCTTATGGCCCAGGGCCTTTCAGGTGCCCTCTACAATGCGGAACCAAAACCCGTCGCAAGTGGATGAAAAATGGTCAGACCGAGAAGCCCTTGGCTACATTTGCCTCCACATCTCCCCTGCCCTTCGCATTTTTAACACAAAGCATGTCACTGCCGAGTACAGTGCCCCGGGCATTTCCACCTCCTACACAGAATTCAAGGCCCTCCTTGATCTCTGTATCCTGGTGACTCTCACCCCAGCCCCACTATCTCCAAGATGCAGATGCATCTCACTTGCCTTGATACCCAAGGCTATAAAATTGCTGACAACGTCCAGATGATGCTGGTCCTAGCCAAGCTCCCCAATGAGATGAACACAATCACCCAACAGCTCTCCCAGTCCGCCCCTTCTGACCTCGCCAAAGTCACAATCAATGCTGTTGCACGCAGCTGTACCCTCTCTCTCTTGGGAGCAGCACGGCATGATCATTCCCTGTGGTGGCGGATGTAAACAATCCACTAAAAAGATATCCATGGTAAAGCGTAAACCCAATGACCCCTCCTTCTCCTCCCAGCAGCAGAAGCAGCAACCCCACGAGTCCCACAAGGATCAGCAGGGAAGCAGCGCTCATCCCCCATCGGACCAGCAGTCCAATGAGAAGAAGAGGAGACAATGAGAATTGAGGGGGGGCAGAGGAAAAGGCAAAGGAAATGTTACAGCTGGCCTAGATAGGGTTGGATGTAGACTTGGAGAAAGGGGCAAAGACTAAGGACAAAGAACTAGTTGAGCAAGCGTAATGCCTGGCAAGACTCGAAGACTGTGAGACTAAGTATACATCCGAGAGGGCAGAGGATCGAAGGAACTGAGAGATGAAGGAAAGGAGATGCTGAGAACAAGGTGATATTCCAAGTAGCTCTAGCTTAGGGTTACAAAGTGACGACACAGTCTTTAAGTGCTACTGGTATGCCAATGGAACACGATGGAATTGCAAGAAAGGGATGTATCATCCACAGCATGGATGAGTAAGAAGCTGTGGAGGATTAATCATACATCAATCAAAGGTCACAGAACAATGATGAGGCTATGACAAAGCCATGAGTCAGAGGATCAGAAACAAGATAGGACAAAGTCGGAACGGAGATAGGAAGAAGATCATCAGTGATGTGGAACGAGACATGAAATTGCCTGAGATCTAGTGTTTCGAAGTCCAGTTGCGGACTGTACAAAAGACTGGCAACTGGACTGGACCACAACTGGTCACAACTGGACTGCAGTTGCAGTTGCCTCCAGTTGCCACTAGTACCAGTTGCCAGTTGCCTGGTTTGGTAAAATCTTGGAAACTGGTTGCAACTGGTTGCAACTGGTTGTAACCGGTGTATAGCCACCCCCTATATTCCTATACTACTTTTGGTAATTTCTGGTGATTTTTCTACATTTTTCTACATTTCTTTGGAGTTTTTTGACCCATATATGAAGATATTATACTTTCTGACTTGAGAAGTGGTATATCTTGCCGGGTAATGTGTCGATCTATGCGATCTATGGCTCGAATAGTAGGTATATATGTGTAGTACATTTAGTTTGCTACCGCTCGAGCGTAAATCACACACAATCGCATGCGATCTACACATAGATCAAGTGATCAAATCATCGATAACTCGAAAATGGTTGTATCTCCATCAGATCCTATCCGATTAACATAAGAATTAGATCATTCTGTACTACCTCCGATACAGCCACCGCTAAGCATGAAAGTCACATGCCCCTGAGTGCAAGACCGGTTTCAGTTGCAACTGGTTAAAACCGGTCTTTCAACCGGGTGCAACCATTCCAGACTGGTTGCTACCAGTCTCGCCGGGTCTCGGTTGCGATCATTTTCGAACACCTTTCAACCGGTCCTGGTCCAGTTGCCT
The DNA here is from genome assembly GCA_038092215.1 of Leccinum broughii. Lineage (NCBI taxonomy): Eukaryota > Fungi > Basidiomycota > Agaricomycetes > Boletales > Boletaceae > Leccinum > Leccinum broughii. Next base: position 1,305 of record JBBPPW010000019.1, on the reverse strand, counting down.
CAAATTTGGGTCAAAAAACTGGACCAGACCGGACTTTAATTCACTACTAGTAGTAGCGATCAATGTTTGATGTTCTCTTTGATGATTCAAACTGACAATGACTTTGTAACAATCATTGCCAGTGTATAGTACTGGCAGCTACCTACAGCACACCTTGTTGACAAGTCAATTAGAATGTAATTGATTGACCAATATGCTACGGTTGCCCTCAACATTCACTTTAGCAATGTTTGATGTTTGATGTTTGACGCTCGATGCCCTCTTGATTCAAACTGATGATGACTTCCCCAGTTGTAACAACATGCAGTACTGCCACTTGTCGACTGTCACACCACAGCCGCAAGACAGATCGTGACAGTATGTTATGGTTTCCTCTGAAACATTTGCTACTATGTAGTACCTAGTACTTATCCTATGATTCCTTGAAGATGCACTTGACGTTCGCCACCACCTTATACGACCTTGTACTCATGTTATTTAGAACACTGAAGGGTGTATTTCCCTTATGGCCAACATGTGGTCGGATGGAAATCTCTAATCATTCATAGCAATAACGGCGCACTGGATAGGCCGTGTTGAAGATGGAGATACCACCAGTTCCCTCAAGATGAAGGCGGCGCTCATTGCGTTCTATAACGTCACTGGAAGCCACACTGGCGAACACCTCGCTGCGACTTTTCACCAGTTACTAAACTGTGCAGGGATTACACATAGTGTTTCGAAGTCCAGTTGCGGACCGTTTGAAAGACTGGCAACAGTAAACCTAACACTTGGAAAAAGGAAAAGATTAAAGTGGAAGCGAGGGACTTAATATGCTCAAGAGGTCAAAGCTGGGTCTACCAGCTATGACCGACTTGAGTATTTATACAACCGGACTATTCTACCTACATGCGGACTACATGAGGTATATTGAAAGGCTATGCTCTATCCGTATGGTGGAGAGCGGCTGACAATGTGCGCAGCAAGGGCAACAAGTGGCAAGGGTCTAGTAAGAGACACTTACTAGGTAGCAGAGGGTTGAAAGCTACAGCTGAAGAACTCGACTGTGTGGTAAGAGTCGAAGAAGTCTTATTAGACAATGGCCTGAAGGGCCTGCTATATATACACAAAGGAACATATTTGTACATATTTTGAGATATAACATAAGAGGAAGTTCCATAGAACATCAAAGAATGTGAAGGAACTTCTGAGTAATCCAAGAGAATAATTAGCCAATGGCGTAAAGATCTCTGTGGAGTATCAGTCATCATATTGGAAATATGATGAGTAAGGCGGGTAAAAGATAACCCAGCCAATAGCATAAGA